>JABWTJ010000518.1:1152904-1173937 GCA_016801875.1 Solanum sitiens
CCATTTTGATGATTTTTCGTGTGCTATAGCACACCATTTTTCGGGTGATCCGGATCCCAACGCCAAAAGTGCCAAAAATTTTTGTGGACGTCCGTCAAGACGTTGGCTATGCATCCGGTTGGCCCTCACGGCCATTCCGACCCATTTTCAAGGTCAAAGTATCCCCGAAGCGCGCATACCCCCATTTCGACGATTTTTCGTGTGCTTTAGCACACCATTTTTTGGGTAATCCGAATCCCGACGTCAAAAGTGCCAAACGTTTTTGTGGACGTCCGTCAAGTAGTTGGCTATGCATCCGGTTGGCCCTCACGGCCTTTCCAACCCATTTTCAAGGTCAAAATAGCTCCGAAGCGCGCATACCCCCATTTCGACGACACCATTTTTTGGGTGATCCGGATCCCAATGTCAAAAGTGCCAAAATTGTTTGTGGACGTCCGTCAAGACATTAGCTATGCACCCGGTTGGTCCTCACGGCCATTCCAATCCATTTTCAAGGTCAAACTAGCCCCAAAGCACGCATCCCCCATTTTGATGATTTTTCGTGTGCTATAGCACACCATTTTTTGGGTGATCCGGATTCCGACGTCAAAAGTGCCAAAATTTTTGTGGACGTCCGTCAAGACGTTGGCTATGCATCCGGTTGGCCCTGACGGCCATTCGACCCATTTTGAAGATCAAAATAGCCCCGAAGCGCGCATACCCCCATTTCGACGATTTTTCGTGTGCTATAGCACACCATTTTTTGGGTGATCCGGATCCCGACGTCAAAAGTGCCAAAATTTTTTGTGGACGTCCGTCAAGACGTTGGCTATGCATCTGATTGGCCCTGACAGCCATTCCGACCCATTTTCAATGTCAAAATAGCCCCGAAGCGCGCATACCCCCATTTCGACAATTTTTCGTGTGCTATAGCACACCATTTTTTGGGTGATCCAGATCCCAACGTCAAAAGTGCCAAAAAATTTTGTGGACGTCCGTCAAGACGTTGGCTATGCATTCGGTTGGCCCTAACGTCTATTCCGACCCATTTTGAAGGTCAAAATAGCCCCTAAGCACGCATACCCCCATTTCGATGATTTTTTCGTGTGCTATAGCACACCATTTTTGGGGTGATTCGGATCCCGACGTCAAAAGTGCAAAAAAGTTTTTGTGGACGTCCGTCAAGACGTTGGCTATGCATCCGGTTGGCCATGACGGCCATTCCGACCCATTTTGAAGGTCAAAATAGCCCCGAAGCGCACATACCCCCATTTTGACGATTTTTCGTGTGCTGACGGCCATTCCGACCCATTTTGAAGGTCAAAATAGCCCCGAAGCACGCATACCCCATTTCAACGATTTTTCTTGTGCTATAGCACACCTTTTTTGGGTGATCCGGATCCCGACGTCAAAAGTGCCAAAAATTTTTGTGGACGTCCGTCAAGATATTGACTATGCATCTGGTTGGCCCTGACGGCCGTTCAGACCCATTTTGAAGGTCAAAATAGCCCCGAAGCGCGCATACCCCCATTTCAACAATTTTTCGTGTGCTATAGCACACAATTTTTGGGGTGATCCGGATCCCGACGTCAAAAGTGCCAAAAAATTTTATGGACGTCCGTCAAGACATTGGCTATGCATCTGGTTGACCCTGACGGCCATTCCGACCCATTTTCAAGGTCAAAATAGCCTCGAAGCGCACATACCCCCATTTCGACGATTTTTCGTGTGCTATAGCACACCATTTTTTGGGTGATCCGGATCCCGACGTCAAAAGTGCCAATATTTTTTGTGGACGTCCGTCAAGACGTTGGCTATGCATCCGGTTGGCCCTGACGGCCATTCCGACCCATTTTGAAGGTCAAAATAGCGCCTAAGCGCGCATACCCCCATTTCGATGATTTATCGTGTGCTATAGCTCACCATTTTTTGGGTGATCCGGATCCCGATGTCAAAAGTGCCAACATTTTTTGTGGACGTCCGTCAAGACGTTGCCTATGTATCCGGTTGGCCCTGACGGCCATTCCGACCCATTTTGAAGGTCAAAATAACCCTGAAGCGTGCATACCCCCATTTCGACGATTTTTCATGTGCTATAGCACACTATTTTTTGGGTGATCCGGATCCCGACGTCAAAAGTGCCAACACTTTTGTTGGTCGTCCGTCCAGGACCGTTGGCTTGAAGTCGGTTGGCCTGATGGCCATTCTGACCCATTTTGAAGGTCCAACATAGCCCGAAGCGCGCATTACCACTATTTCGACATACAATTTTTTCGTGTGCTATAGCACCACTATTTTTTGGGTGTGACCGGATCTCCGACTTCTTCAAAAAGTGCCAAATTTTTTGTCGACGTCGTCAGCATTGGTATGCATCCGATTGTCCTGCCGGCCATTCCGACCCATTTTTGAAGGTCAAAATAGCCCCGAAGTGCATACCCCCATTTCGACGATTTTTCGTGTGCTATAGCACACCATTTTTTTGGTGATCCGGATCCCGACGTCAAAAGTGCCAAAAATTTTTGTGGACGTCCTTCAAGACGTTCGCTATGCATCCGGTTGGCCTTGACGGCCATTCCGGCCCATTTTGAACGTCAAAATAGTCCCGAAGCGCGCATACCCCCATTTCAACGATTTTTCGTGTGTTATTGCACACCATTTTTTGGGTGATTCGGATCCCGATGTCAAAAGTGCCAAATATTTTTGTGGACGTCCATCAAGATGTTGGCTATGCATCCGGTTGGTCCTGACAGCCATTCCGACCCATTTTGAAGGTCAAAATAGCCTCGAAGCGCGCATACCCCCATTTCGACGATTTTTTGTGTACTATAGCACACCATTTTTTGGGTGATCCGGATCCCGACGTCAAAAGTGCCAAACATTTTTGTGGATGTTCATCAAGACGTTGGCTATGCATCCGGTTGGCCCTGACGGCCATTCCGACCCATTTTGAATGTCAAAATAGCCCCGAAGCGTGCATACCCCCATTTCGACGATTTTTCGTGTGCTATAGCACACCATTTTTTGGGTGATCCGAATCCCGATGTCAAAAGTGCCAAAAATTTTTGTGGACGTCCTTCAAGACATTGGCTATGCATCCGGTTGGCCCTGACGGCCATTCCGACCCATTTTGAACGTCAAAATAGCCCCGAAGCGAGCATACCCCTATTTCGACGATTTTTCGTGTGATATAGCACACCATTTTTTGGGTGATCCGGATCCCGGCGTCAAAAGTGCCAAACATTTTTGTGGACGTTTGTCAAGACGTTGGCTATGCATCCGGTTGTCCCTGAGGCCATTTCGACCCATTTTAAAGGTCAAAATCGCCCCAAAGCGCGCATACCCCCATTGCGATGATTTTTCGTGTGCTATAGCACACCATTTTTTGGGTGATCCGGATCCCGACGTCAAAAGAGCCAAAAATTTTTGTGGACGTCCGTCAAGAAGTTGGCTATGCATCCGGTTGGCCCTGACGGCCATTCCGACCCATTTTGAAGGTCAAAATAGCCCTGAAGCGCGCATACCCCCATTTCGACGATTTTTCGTGTGCTATAGCACACTATTTTTAGGGTGATCCGGATCCCGACGTCAAAAGTGCCAAAAATTTTTGTGGACATCCGTCAAGACGTTGGCTATGCATCTTCTTGGCCCTGACGGCCATTCCGACCCATTTTGAAGGTCAAAATAGCCCCAAAGCGCGCATACCCCCCATTTCGACGATTTTTCGTGTGCTATAGCACACCATTTTTTTGGGTGATCAGGATCCCGACGTCAAAAGTGCCAAAAATTTTTGTGGACGTTCGTCAAGACGTTGGCTATGCATCCGGTTGTCCCTGACGGCCATTCCGACCCATTTTGAAGATCAAAATAGCCCCGAAGTGCATACTTCCATTTCGACGATTTTTCGTGTGCTATAGCACACCATTTTTTGGGTGATCCGGATCCCGACGTCAAAAGTGCCAAAAGTTTTTGTCAACGTCCGTCAAGACGTTGGCTATGCATCCGGTTGGCCCTGACGGCCATTCCGACCCATTTTGAAGGTCAAAATAGCCCCAAAGCGCGCATACCCCCATTTCGACGATTTTTCGTGTGCTATAGCACACCATTTTTAGGGTGATCCGGATCCCGACGTCAAAAGTGCCAAAAATTTTTGTGGGTGTCCGTCAAGACGTTGGCTATGCATCTTCTTGGCCCTGACGGCCATTCCGACCCATTTTGAAGGTCAAAATAGCCCCGAAGCGTGCATACCCCTATTTTGATGATTTTTCCTGTGCTATAGCACACCATTTTTTGGGTGATCCGGAGCCCGACGTCAAAAGTGCCAAAAAGTTTTGTGGACGTTCGTCAAGACGTTGGCTATGCATCCGGTTGTCCCTGACGGCCATTCCGACCTATTTTGAAGGTCAAAATAGCCCCGAAGCGTATACCCCCATTTCGATGATTTTTCATACGCTATAGCACACCATTTTTTGGGTGATCTGAATCCCGACGTCAAAAGTGCCAAATATTTTTATGGACGTCCGTCAAGACGTTGGCTATGCATCCAGTTGGCCCTGACGGCCATTCCGACCCATTTTGAAGGTCAAAATAGCCCCGAAGCATGCATACCCCCATTTCGACGATTTTTCGTGTGCTATAGCACACCATTTTTTGGGTGATCTGGATCCCGACGTCAAAAGTGCCAAAATTTTTTGTGGATGTCCGTCAAGACGTTGGCTATGCATCCGGTTGGCCCTGACGGCCATTCCGACCCATTTTGAACGTCAAAATAGCCCCGAAGCGCGTATACCCCCATTTCGACGATTTTTCGTGTGCTATAGCACACCATTTTTTGGGTGATCTGAATCCCGATGTCAAAAGTGCCAAACATTTTTGTGGACGTCCTTCAAAACGTTGGCTATGCATCTAGTTGGCCCTGATGGCCATTCCGACCCATTTTGAAGGTCAAAATAGCCCCGAAGCGCGCATACCCCCATTTCGACGATTTTTCGTGTGCTATAGCACACCATTTTTTGGGTGATCCGGATCCCGACGTCAAAAGTGCCAAAAATTTTTGTGGAAGTCCGTCAAGACGTTGGCTATGCATCCGGTTGGCCCTGACGGCCATTCCGACCCATTTTGAAGGTCAAAATAGCCCCAAAGCGCGCATACCCCCATTTCGACGATTTTTCGTGTGCTATAGCACACCATTTTTAGGGTGATCCGGATCCCAACGTCAAAAGTGCCAAAAAATTTTGTGGACGTCCGTCAAGACGTTGGCTATGCATCTTTTTGGCCCTGACGGCCATTCCGACCCATTTTGAAGGTCAAAATAGCCCCGAAGCGTGCATACCCCCATTTCGACGATTTTTCGTGTGCAATAGTACACCATTTTTTGGGTGATCCAGATCCCGACGTCATAAGTGCCAAACATTTTTGTGGACGTCCGTCAAGACGTTGGCTATGCATCCGCTTGGCCATGACGGCCATTCCGACCCATTTTGAAGGTCAAAATAGCCCCGAAGCGCGCATACCCCCATTTCGACGATTTTTCGTGTGCTATAGCACACCATTTTTTGGGTGATCCAGATCCCGATGTCAAAAGTGCTAAATATTTTTGTGGACGTCCGTCAAGAAGTTGGCTATGCATCCGGTTGGCCCTGATGGCCATTCCGACCCATTTTGAAGGTCAAAATAGCCCCGAAGTGCGCATACCCCTATTTCGACGATTTTTTGTGTGCTATAGCACACTATTTTTTCGGTGATCCAGATCCCGACGTCAAAAGTGCCAAATATTTTTGTGGACGTCCATCAAGACGTTGGCTATGCATCCGATTGGCCCTGACGGCCATTCCGACCCATTTTGAAGGTCAAAATAGCCCCGAAGCGCGCATACCCCCATTTCGACAATATTTCGTGTGCTATAGCACACTATTTTTTGGGTGATCCGGATCCCGACGTCAAAAGTGCCAAATTTTTTGTGGATGTACGTCAAGACGTTGTATATGCATCCGCTTGGCCATGATGGCCATTCCGACCCATTTTGAAGGTCAAAATAGCCCTGAAGCGCGCATACCCCCATTTCGACAATTTTTCGTGTGCTATAGCACACCATTTTTTGGGTGATTCAGATCCCGACGTCAAAAGTTCCAAAATTTTTTGTGGATGTCTGTCAAGACGTTGGCTATGAATCCGGTTGGCCCTGACGGCCATTCCGACCCATTTTGAAGGTCAAAATAGCCCCAAAGCGCGCATATCCCCATTTCGATGATTTTTCGTGCGCTATAGCACACCATTTTTTGGGTGATCCGAATCCCGACGTCAAAAGTGCCAAACATTTTTGTGGACGTCCGTCAAGACGTTGGCTATGCATCCGCTTGGCCATGACGGCCATTCCGACCCATTTTGAAGGTCAAAATAGCCCCGAAGCGCGCATACCCCCATTTCGACGATTTTTCATGTGCTATAGCACACCATTTTTTGGGTGATCCAGATCCCGATGTCAAAAGTGCTAAATATTTTTGTGGACGTCCGTCAAGACGTTGGCTATGCATCCGGTTGGCCCTGATGGCCATTTCGACCCATTTTGAAGGTCAAAATAGCCCCGAAGTGCGTATACCCCTATTTCGACTATTTTTTGGGTGATCCGGATCTCGACGTCAAAAGTGCCAAATATTTTTGTGGACGTCCGTCAAGACGTAGGGTATGCATCCGGTTGGCCCTAACGGCCATTCCGACCCATTTTGAAGGTCAAAATAGCCCCGAAGCGCGCATACCCCCATTTCGACGATGTTTTAGCACACCATTTTTTGGGTGATGCGGATCCCGACGTCAAAAGTGCCAAATATTTTTGTGGACGTCCGTCAAGACGTTGGATATGCATCCGGTTGGCCCTGACGGCCATTCCGACCCATTTTGAAGGTCAAAATTGCCCCGAAGCGCGCATACCCTTATTTCAACGATTTTTCGTGTGCTATAGCACACCATTTTTTGGGTGATCCGGATCTCGACGTCAAAAGTGCCAATTTTTTTTGTAGACGTAGGGTATGCATCTGGTTGGCCCTGACGGCCATTCCGACCCATTTTGAAGGTCAAAATAGCCCCGAAGCGCGCATACCCCCATTTCGACGATGTTTCGTGTGCTATTGCACACTATTTTTTGGGTGATGCAGATCCCGATGTCAAAAGTGCCAAAAAAATTTGTGGACGTCCGTCAAGACGTTGGATATGCATCCGGTTGGCCCTGACGGCCATTCCGACCCATTTTGAAGGTCAAAATTGCCCCGAAGCGCGCATACCCCCATTTCAACGATTTTTCGTGTGCTATGGCACACTATTTTTTGGGTGATCCGGATCAGACGCCAAAAGTGCCAAAATTGTTTGTGAACGTCCATCAAGACGTTGGCTATGCATCCGATTGGCCCTGACGGCCATTCCGACCCATTTTGAAGGTCAAAAATAGCCCCAAAGCGCGCATACCCCCATTTCGACAATTTTTCGTGTGCTATAGCACACCATTTTTTGGTGATCTGGATCCCGACGTCAAAGGTGCCAAAAGTTTTTGTGGATGTCCGTCAAGACGTTGTCTATGCATCCGCTTGGCCATGACGGCCATTCCGACCCATTTTGAAGGTCAAAATAGCCCCGAAGCGCGCATACCCCCATTTCGATGATTGTTCGTGTGCTATAGCACA
Source organism: Solanum sitiens (assembly GCA_016801875.1). Taxonomy (NCBI): domain Eukaryota; kingdom Viridiplantae; phylum Streptophyta; class Magnoliopsida; order Solanales; family Solanaceae; genus Solanum; species Solanum sitiens. The sequence continues at coordinate 1,160,554 of JABWTJ010000518.1, forward strand.
CTATTTTTTGGGTGATCCAGATCCCGATGTCAAAAGTGCCAAAAATTTTTATGGACGTCTGTCAAGACGTTGGCTATGAATCCAGTTGGCCCTGATGGCCATTCCGACCCATTTTGAAGGTCAAAATAGCCCCGAAGCGCGTATACCCCCATTTTGATGATTTTTCGTGCGCTATAGCACACCATTTTTTGGGTGATCCGAATCCCGATGTCAAAAATGCCAAAAATATTTGTGGATGTCCGTCAAGACGTTGGCTATGCATACAGTTGGACCTGACGGCCATTCCGACCCATTTTGAAGGTCAAAATAGCCCCGAAGCGCGCATACCCCCATTTCGACGATTTTTCGTGTGCTATAGCACACCATTTTTTGGATGATCCAAATCCCGATGTCAAAAGTGCCAAAAATATTTGTGGACGTCCGTCAAGACGTTGGCTATGCATCCGGTTGGCCCTGACGGCCATTCCGACCCATTTTGAAGGTCAAAATAGCCCCGAAGCGCGCATACCCCCATTTCGACGATTTTTCGTGTGCTATAGCACACCATTTTTTGGGTGATCCGGATCCCGACGTCAAAAGTGCCAAATTTGTGAACGTCCATCAAGACGTTGGCTATGCATCCGGTTGGCCCTGACGGCCATTCCGACCCATTTTGAAGGTCAAAATAGCCCCAAAGCGCGCATACCCCCATTTCGACGATTTTTCGTGTGCTATAGCACACCATTTTTAGGGTGATCCGGATCCCGACGTCAAAAGTGCCAAATATATTTGTGGACGTCCGTCAAGATGTTGGCTATGCATCTTCTTGGCCCTGACGGCCATTCCGACCCATTTTGAAGGTCAAAATAGCCCCGAAGCGCGCATACCCCCATTTCGACGATTTTTCGTGTGCTATAGCACACCATTTTTTGGGTGATCCGGATCCCGACGTCAAAAGTGCCAAATATTTTTGTGGACGTCCGTCAAGACGTTGGCTATGCATCCGGTTGGCCCTGACGGCCATTCCGACCCATTTTGAAGGTCAAAATAGCCCCGAAGCGCGCATACCCCCATTTTGACGATATTTTTTGGGTGATCCAGATCCCGACGTCAAAAGTGCCAAAATTTTTTGTGGACGTCCTTCAAGACATTCACTATGCATCCGGTTGGCCCTGACGGACATTCCGACCAATTTTGAACGTCAAAATAGCCCCGAAGCGCGCATACCCCCATTTCGACGATTTTTCGTGTGTTATAGCACACCATTTTTTGGGTGATTCGTGATCCACGCGTCAAAAAGTGCCAAATCTTTTTGTGGCGTTGTCACCGCGTTGGCTCTGCATCCGGTTGGGCCTGCCGACAGCCATTCGACCATTTTGAAGGTCCAAAATAGACCGCGAAGCGCGATACCTATTTCGACGATTCTTTTCGTGTGCCCCGAAGCGCGCATACCCCCATTTCGACGATTTTTCGTGTGTTATAGCACACCATTTTTTGGGTGATTCGGATCCTGACGTCAAAAGTGCCAAATATTTTTGTGGACGTCCGTCAAGACGTTGGCTATGCATCCGGTTGGCCCTGACAGCCATTCCGACCCATTTTGAAGGTCAAAATAGCCCCGAAGCGCGCATACCCTCATTTCGACGATTTTTCGTGTACTATAGCACACCATTTTTTGGGTGATCCGGATCCCGACGTCAAAAGTGCCAAACATTTTTATGGACGTTCGTCAAGACGTTGGCTATGCATCCGGTTGGCCCTGACGGCCATTTCGACCCAATTTAATGGTAAAAATTGCCCCAAAGCGCACATACCCCCATTGCGACGATTTTTCGTGTGCTACAGCACACCATTTTTTGGGTGATCCGGATCCCGTTGTCAAAAGTGCCAAAATATTTTGTGTACGTCCGTCAAGAAGTTGGCTATGCATCCGGTTGGCCCTGATGGCCATTCCGACCCATTTTGAAGGTCAAAATAGCTCCGAAGCGCGCATACCCCCATTTTGACGATTTTTCGTGTGCTATAGCACACCATTGTTTGGGTGATCCAGATCCCGACGTCAACATTGCCAAACATTTCTGTAGACATCCGTCAAGACATTGGCTATGTATCCGGTAGGCCCTGACGGCCATTCCGACCCATTTTGAAGGTCAAAATAGCCCTGAAGCGCGCATACCCCCATTTCGACGATTTTTCGTGTGCTATAGCGCACCATTTTTAGGGTGATCCGGATACCGATGTCAAAAGTGCCAAAAAATTTTGTGGACGTCCGTCAAGACGTTGGCTATGCATCTTCTATGCCCTGACGGCCATTCCGACCCATTTTGAAGGTCAAAATAGCCCCGAAGCGTGCATACCCCCATTTTGATGATTTTTCGTGTGCTATAGCACACCATTTTTTGGGTGATCCGGATCCCGACGTCAAAAGTGCCAAATATTTTTGTGGACGTTCGTCAAGACGTTGGCATCCGGTTGTCCCTGACGGCCATTCTGACCCATTTTGAAGGTCAAAATAGCCCCGAAGTGCATACCCCCATTTCGACGATTTTTCGTGTGCTATAGCACACCATTTTTTGGGTGATCCGGATCCCGACGTCAAAAGTGCCAAAAATTTTTGTGGACGTCCTTCAAGACGTTGGCTATGCATCCGGTTGGCCCTGACGGCCATTCCGACCTATTTTGAAGGTCAAAATAGCTCCGAAGCGCGTATACCCCCATTTCGACAATTTTTCGTGTGATATAGCACACCACTTTTTGGGTGATCTGGATCCCGACGTCAAAAGTGCCAAAATTTTTTGTGGACGTCCGTCAAGACGTTGGCTATGCATCCGGTTGGCCCTGACAGCCATTCCGACCCATTTTGAAGGTCAAAATAGCCCCGAAGCGCGCATACCCCCATTTTGATGATTTTTCGTGTGCTATAGCACACCATATTTTGGGTGATCCGGATCCCAACGTCAAAAGTGCCAGAAATTTTTGTGGACGTCCGTCAAGACGTTGCCTATGTATCCGGTTGGCCCTGACGGCCATTCCGACCCATTTTGAAGGTCAAAATAGTCCCGAAGTGCATACCCCCATTTCGACGATTTTTCATGTGCTATAGCACACCATTTTTTGGGTGATCCGGATCCCGACGTCAAAAGTGCCAAAACATTTTGTGGACGTCCTTCAAGACGTTGGCTATGTATTCGGTTGGCCCTGACGGCCATTCCGACCTATTTTGAAGGTCAAAATAGCCCCGAAGCGCGCATACCCCCATTTCGACGATTTTTCGTGTGCTATAGCACACCATTTTTTGAGTGATCCGGATCCCGACGTCAAAAGTGCCAAAAAATTTTGTGGACGTCCGTCAAGACATTGGCTATGCATCCGGTTGTCCCTGACGGCCATTCCGACCCATTTTGAAGGTCAAAATAGCCTCGAAATGCGCATACCCCTATTTCGACAATTTTTCGTGTGCTATAGCACACCATTTTTTGGGTGATCTGGATCCCAACGTCAAAAGTGCCAAAAGTTTTTGTGGACGTCCGTCAAGACGTTGGCTATGCATCCGGTTGGACCTGACGGCCATTCCGACCTATTTTTAAGGTCAAAATAGCCCCGAAGCGCGCATTCACCCATTTCGATGATTTTTCGTGTGTTATAACACACCATTTTTTGGGTGATCCGTATCCCGACGTCAAAAGGGCCAAAATATTTTGTGGACGTCCGTCAAGATGTTGGCTATGCATCCGGTTGGCCCTGACGGCCATTTTGACCCATTTTGAAGGTCAAAATACCCCCATTTCGATGAATTTTTGTGTGCTATAGCACACCATTTTTTGGGTGATCCGGATCCCGACGTTAAATGTGCCAAAAATTTTTGTGGACGTCCGTCAAGACGTTGTCTATGCATTCGGTTGGCCCTGACGGCCATTTCAACCCATTTGAAGGTCAAAATAGCCCCGAAGCACGCATACCCCCATTTCGATGATTTTTCGTGTGCTATAGCACACCTTTTTTTGGATGATCCAAATCCCGACGTCAAAAGTGCCAAAAATATTTGTGGACGTTCGTCAAGACATTGGCTATGCATCCAGTTGGACCTGATGGCCATTCCGACCCATTTTGAAGGTCAAAATAGCCCCGAAGCACGCATACCCCCATTTCAACGATTTTTCGTGTGCTATAGCACACCATTTTTTGGGTGATCCGGATCCCGACGTCAAAAGTGCCAAAAGTTTTTGTGGATGTCCGTCAAGACGTTGGCTATGCATCTGGTTGGCCCTGACGGCCATTCCGACGCATTTTGAAGGTCAAAATAGCCCCGAAGCGCGCATACCCCCATTTCGACGATATTTCATGTGCTATAGCACACCTTTTTTTGGGTGATCCAAATCCCGACGTCAAAAGTGCCGAAATTTTTTGTGAACGTCCGTAAAGACGTTGGCTATGCTTCCGGTTGGCCCTGACGGCCATTCCGACCCATTTTGAAGGTCAAAATAGCCCCGAAGCGCGCATACTCCTATTTCAACGAATTTTCGTGTGCTATAGCACACCATTTTTTGGGTGATCCCGATCCCGACGTCAAAAGTGCTAAAAAATTTTATGGACGTCCGTCAAGACGTTGGCTATGCATCTGGTTGTCCCTGACGGCCATTCCGACCCATTTTGAAGGTCAAAATAGCCCCGAAGCGCGCATACCTCTATTTCGACGATTTTTCGTGTGCTATAGCACACCATTTTTTGGGTGATCCGGATCCCGACGTCAAAAGTGCCAATAATTTTGTGGACGTCCGTTAAGACGTTGTCTATGCATCCGGTTGTCCCTGAAGGCCATTCCGACCCTTTTTGAAGGTCAAAATAGCCCCGAAGCGCGCATACCCACATTTCGACGATTTTTCGTTTGCTATAGCACACCATTTTTAGGGTGATCCAGATCCCGATGTCAAAAGTGCCAAAAATTTTTGTGGACGTCTGTCAAGACGTTGGCTATGCATCCGGTTGGCCCTAACGTCTATTCCGACCCATTTTGAAGGTCAAAATAGCCCCTAAGCACGCATACCCCCATTTCGATGATTTTTTCGTGTGCTATAGCACACCATTTTTGGGGTGATTCGGATCCCGACGTCAAAAGTGCAAATAATTTTTTGTGGACGTCCGTCAAGACGTTGGCTATGCATCCGGTTGGCCATGACGGCCATTCCGACCCATTTTGAAGGTCAAAATAGCCCCGAAGCGCGCATACCCCCATTTCGACGATTTTTCGTGTGCTGATGGCCATTCCGACCCATTTTGAAGGCAAAATAGCCCCGAAGCGCGCATACCCCATTTCAATGATTTTTCTTGTGCTATAGCACACCTTTTTTGGGTGATCCGGATCCCGACGTCAAAAGTGACAAAAATTTTTGTGGACGTCCGTCAAGATGTTGACTATGCATCTGGTTGGCCCTGACGGCCGTTCCGACCCATTTTGAAGGTCAAAATAGCCCCGAAGCGCGCATACCCCCATTTCAACAATTTTTCGTGTGCTATAGCACACAATTTTTGGGGTGATCCGGATCCCGATGTCAAAAGTGCCAAAAAATTTTATGGACGTCCGTCAAGACGTTGGCTATGCATCCGGTTGACCCTGACGGCCATTCCGACCCATTTTCAAGGTCAAAATAGCCTCGAAGCGCAAATACCCCCATTTCGACGATTTTTTGTGTGCTATAGCACACCATTTTTTGGGTGATCCGGATCCCGACGTCAAAAGTGCCAATATTTTTTGTGGACGTCCGTCAAGACGTTGGCTATGCATCCGGTTGGCCCTGACGGCCATTCCGACCCATTTTGAAGGTCAAAATAGCCTCGAAGCGCGCATACCCCCATTTCGACGATTTTTTGTGTACTATAGCACACCATTTTTTGGGTGATCCGGATCCCGACGTCAAAAGTTCCAAACATTTTTGTGGACGTTCATCAAGACGTTGGCTATGCATCCGGTTGGCCCTGACGGCCATTCCGACCCATTTTGAATGTCAAAATAGCCCCGAAGCGCGCATACCCCTATTTCGACGATTTTACATGTGCTATAGCACACTATTTTTTGGGTGATCCGGATCCCGACGTCAAAAGTGCCAAAAATTTTTGTGGACGTCCGTCAAGACGTTGGCTTTGCATCCGGTTGGCCCTGACGGCCATTCTGACCCATTTTGAAGGTCAAAATAGCCCCGAAGCGCGCATACCCCTATTTCGACGATTTTTCGTGTGCTATAGCACACCATTTTTTGAGTGATCCGGATTCCGACGTCAAAGTGCCAAACAATTTTGTGGACGTCCGTCAATACATTTACTATGCATCCGGTTGGCCCTGACGGCCATTCCGACCCATTTTGAAGGTCAAAATAGCCCCGAAGTGCATACCCCCATTTCGACGATTTTTCGTGTGCTATAGCACACCATTTTTTTGGTGATCCGGATCCCGACGTCAAAAGTGCCAAAAATTTTTGTGGACATCCTTCAAGACGTTCGCTATGCATCCGGTTGGCCTTGACGGCCATTCCGGCCCATTTTGAACGTCAAAATAGCCCCGAAGCTTGCATACCCCCATTTCAACGATTTTTCGTGTGTTATTGCACACCATTTTTTGAGTGATTCGGATCCCGACATCAAAAGTGCCAAATATTTTTGTGGACATCCATCAAGACGTTGGCTATGCATCCGGTTGGTCCTGACAGCCATTCCGACCCATTTTGAAGGTCAAAATAGCCTCGAAGCGCGCATACCCCCATTTCGACGATTTTTTGTGTACTATAGCACACCATTTTTTGGGTGATCCGGATCCCGACGTCAAAAGTGCCAAACATTTTTGTGGCCGTTCATCAAGACTTTGGATATGCATCCGGTTGGCCCTGACGGCCATTCCGACCCATTTTGAATGTCAAAATAGCCCCGAAGCGCGCATACGCCCATTTCGACGATTTTTCGTGTGCTATAGCACACCATTTTTGGGTGATCCGAATCCCGATGTCAAAAGTGCCAAAAATTTTTGTGGACGTCCTTCAATACATTGGCTATGCATCCGGTTGGCCCTGACGGCCATTCCGACCCATTTTGAATGTCAAAATAGCCCCGAAGCGAGCATACCCCCATTTCGACGATTTTTCGTGTGATATAGCACACCATTTTTTGGGTGATCCAGATCCCAGCGTCAAAAGTGCCAAACATTTTTGTGGACGTTCGTCAAGACGTTGGCTATGCATCCGATTGTCCCTGAGGCCATTTCGACCCATTTTAAAGGTCAAAATCGCCCCGAAGCGCGCATACCCCCATTGCGATGATTTTTCGTGTGCTATAGCACACCATTTTTTGGGTGATCCGGATCCCGACGTCAAAAGAGCCAAAATTTTTTGTGGACGTCCGTCAAGAAGTTGGCTATGCATCCGGTTGGCCCTGACGGCCATTCCGACCCATTTTGAAGGTCAAAATAGCCCTGAAGCGCGCATACCCCCATTTCGACGATTTTTCGTGTGCTATAGCACACTATTTTTAGGGTGATCCGGATCCCGACGTCAAAAGTGCCAAAAATTTTTGTGGACGTCCGTCAAGACGTTGGCTATGTATCTTCTTGGCCCTGACGGCCATTCCGACCCATTTTGAAGGTCAAAATAGCCCCGAAGCGCGCATACCCCCCATTTCGATGATTTTTCGTGTGCTATATCACACCATTTTTTGGGTGATCCGGATCCCGACGTCAAAAGTGCCAAAATTTTTTGTGGACGTTCGTCAAGACGTTGGCTATGCATCCGGTTGTCCCTGACGGCCATTCCGACCCATTTTGAAGATCAAAATAGCCCCGAAGTGCATACCTCCATTTCGACGATTTTTCGTGTGCTATAGCACACCATTTTTTGGGTGATCCGGATCCCAATGTCAAAAGTGCCAAAAAATTTTGTGGACGTACTTTAAGACGTTGGCTATGCATCCGGTTGGCCCTAACGGCCATTCCGACCCATTTTGAAGGTCAAAATAGCCCCGAAGCGCGCATACTCCTATTTCGACGAATTTTCGTGTGCTATAGCACACCATTTTTTTGGTGATCCCGATCTCGACGTCAAAAGTGCTAAAAAATTTAATGGACGTCCGTCAAGACTTTTGGTATGCATCTGGTTGTCCCTGACGGCAATTCCGACCCATTTTGAAGGTCAAAATAGCCCCGAAGCGCATACCCCCATTTCGACGATTTTTCGTGTGCTATAGCACACCAGTTTTTGGGTGATCCGGATCCCAACATCAAAAGTGCCAAAATTTTTGTGGACGTCCTTTAAGACATTGTCTATGCATCCGGTTGTCCCTGACGGCCATTTCGACCCTTTTTGAAGGTCAAAATAGCCCCGAAGCGCGCATACCCCCATTTCGACGATTTTTCGTTTGCTATAGCACACCATTTTTAGGGTGATCCGGATCCCGACGTCAAAAGTGCCAAGCATTTTTGTGGACGTCCATCAAGACGTTGGCTATGCATCTGATTGGCCCTGACGGCCATTCCGACCCATTTTGAATGTCAAAATAGCCCCGAAGCGCGCATACCCCCATTTCGACGATTTTTCGTGTGCTATAGCACACCATTTTTTGGGTGATCCAAATCCCGATGTCAAAAGTGCCAAATATTTTTGTGGACGTCCTTCAAGACATTGGCTATGCATTCGGTTGGCCCTGACGGCCATTCCGACCCATTTTGGAACGTCAAAATAGCCCCAAAAAAAAAGCGCGGCTACCCCCATGTTTCGATGATTTTTCGTGTGTTATAGACACCTTTTTGGGTTGATCCGGATCCCAATGTCAAAAGTTGCCAAACTTTTTTGTGACCGTCCGTCAAGCCGTTGGTATTTGCATTCCGGTTGGCCCTGATGGCCATTCCGAACCCATTTTGAAGGTCAACATAGCCCCGAAGCGCGCCATACCCCATTTCGACGATTTTTCGTGTGCTATAGCACACCATTTTTAGGGTGATCCGGATCCCAACGTCAAAAGTGCCAAAATTTTTTGTGGACGTCCGTCAAGACGTTGGCTATGCATCTTTTTGGCCCTTACGGCCATTCCGACCCATTTTAAAGGTCAAAATAGCCCCGAAGCGCGCATACCCCCATTTCGACGATTTTTCGTGTGCTATAGCACACCATTTTTTGGGTGATCCGGATCTCGACGTCAAAAGTGCCAAAAGTTTTTGTCAACGTCCGTCAAGACGTTGGCTATGCATCCGGTTGGCCCTGACGGCCATTCCGACCCATTTTGAAGGTCAAAATAGCCCCAAAGCGCGCATACCCCCATTTCGACGATTTTTCATGTGCTATAGCACACCATTTTTAGGGTGAGCCGAATCCCGACGTCAAAAGTGCCAAAAATTTTTGTGGGTGTCCGTCAAGACGTTGGCTATGCATCTTCTTGGCCCTGACGGCCATTCCAACCCATTTTGAAGGTCAAAATAGCCCCGAAGCGCGCATACCCCCATTTCGACGATGTTTTAGCACACCATTTTTTGGGTGATGCGGATCCCGACATCAAAAGTGCCAAAAAGTTTTGTGGACGTTCGTCAAGACGTTGGCTATGCATCCGGTTGTCCCTGACGGCCATTCCGACCCATTTTGAAGGTCAAAATAGCCCCGAAGTGCATACCCCCATTTCGATGATTTTTCGTGTGCTATAGCACACCATTTTTTGGGTGATTCGGATCTAGACGTCAAAAGTGCCAAAACTTTTTGTGGACGTCAATCAAGACGTTGCCTATGCATTCGATTGGCCCTGACGGCCATTCCGACCAATTTTGACGGTCAAAATAGCCCCGACGCGCGCATACCCCCATTTCGACGATTTTTCGTGTGCTATAGCACACCATTTTTTGGGTGATCCGGATCCCGACGTCAAAAGTGCCAAAAGTTTTTGTGAACGTCCGTCAAGACGTTGGCTATGCATCCGGTTGGCCCTGACGGCCATTTCGACCCATTTTGAAGGACAAAATAGCCCCAAAGCGCGCATACCCCCATTTCGACGATTTTTCGTGTGCTATAGCACACCATTTTTAGGGTGATCCGGATCCTGACGTCAAAAGTGCCAAAATTTTTTGTGGGTGTCCGTCAAGACGTTGGCTATAAATCTTCTTGGCCCTGACGGCTATTCCGACCCATTTTGAAGGTCAAAATAGCCCCGAAGCGCGCATACCCCCATTTCGACGATTTTTCGTGTGCTATAGCACACCATTTTTTGGGTGATCCGGATCCCGACATCAAAAGTGCCAAAAATTTTTGTGGACGTTCGTCAAGACGTTGGCTATGCATCCGGTTGTCCCTGACGGCCATTCCAACCCATTTTGAAGGTCAAAATAGCCCCGAAGTGCATACCCCCATTTCGACGATTTTTCGTGTGCTATAGCACACCATTTTTTGGGTGATCCGGATCCCGACGTCAAAAATGCCAAAAATTTTTGTGGACGTCCTTCAAGACATTGGCTATGCATCCGGTTGGCCCTGACGGCCATTACGACCCATTTTGAACGTCAAAATAGCCCCGAAGCGCGCATACCCCCATTTCGACGATTTTTCGTGTGTTATAGCACACCATTTTTTGGGTGATTCGGATCCCGACGTCAAAAGTGCCAAAAAATTTTGTGGACGTCCGTCAAGACGTTGGCTATGCATCCAATTGGCCCTGACGGCCATTCCGACCCATTTTGAAGGTCTAAAATAGCCCCGAAGCGTGCATACCCCTATTTCGACGATTTTTCGTGTGCTATAGCACACTATTTTTTGGGTGATCCAGATCCCGGCGTCAAAAGTGCCAAATTTTTTGTGGACGTTCGTCAAGACGTTGGCTATGCATCCGGTTGTCCCTGACGGCCATTCCGATCCATTTTGAAGGTCAAAATAGCCCCGAAGTGCATACCCCCATTTCAACGATTTTTCGTGTGCTATAGCACACCATTTTTTGGGTGATCCGGATCCCGACGTCAAAAGTGCCAAACATTTTTGTGGACGTTCGTCAAGACGTTGGCTATGCATCCGGTTGGCCCTGACGGCCATTTCGACCCATTTTAAAGGTTAAAATCGCCCCGAAGCGCGCATACCCCCATTGCGACGATTTTTCGTGTGCTATAGCACACCATTTTTTGGGTGATCCGGATCCCGACGTCAAAAGTGCCAAACTTTTTTGTGGACGTCCGTCAAGAAGTTCGCTATGCATCCGGTTGGCCCTGACGGCCATTCCGACCCATTTTTAAGGTCAAAATAGCCCCGAAGCGCGCATACCCCCATTTCGACGATTTTTCGTGTGCTATAGCACACCATTTTTTGGGTGATCCAGATCCCGACGTCAAAAGTGCCAAAAAATTTTGTAGACATTCGTCAAGACATTGGCTATGTATCCGGTTGGCCCTGACGGACATTCTGACCCATTTTGAAGGTTAAAATAGCCCTGAAGCGCGCATACCCCCATTTCGACGATTTTTCGTGTGCTATAGCACACTATTTTTAGGGTGATCCAGATCCCGACGTCAAAAGTGCCAAAAAATTTTGTGGACGTCCGTCAAGACGTTGGCTATGCATCTTCTTGGCCCTGACGGCCATTCCGACCCATTTTGAAGGTCAAAATAGCCCCGAAGCGCGCATACCCCCCATTTTGACGATTTTTCGTGTGCTATAGCACACCATTTTTTGGGTGATCCGGATCCCGACGTCAAAAGTGCCAAAAAATTTTGTGGACGTTCGTCAAGACGTTGGCTATGCATCCGGTTGGCCCTGACGGCCATTCCGACCGATTTTGAAGGTCAAAATAGCCCCGAAGCGCGCATACTCCTATTTCGACGAATTTTCGTGTGCTATAGCACACCATTTTTTGGGTGATCCCGATCCCGATGTCAAAAGTGCTAAAAAATTTAATGGACGTCCGTCAAGACTTTAACTATGCATCTGGTTGTCCCTGACGGCAATTCCGACCCATTTTGAAGGTCAAAATAGCCCCGAAGCGCGCATACCCCCATTTCGACGATTTTTCGTGTGCTATATCACACCAGTTTTTGGGTGATCCGGATCCCAACGTCAAAAGTGCCAAAATTTTTGTGGACGTCCTTTATGACGTTGTCTATGCATCCGGTTGTCCCTGACGGCCATTCCGACCCTTTTTGAAGGTCAAAATAGCCCCGAAGCGCGCATACCCCCATTTCGACGATTTTTCGTTTGCTATAGCACACCATTTTTAGGGTGATCCGGATCCCGACGTCAAAAGTGCCAAACATTTTTGTGGACGTCCGTCAAGATGTTGGCTATGCATCTGATTGGCCCTGACGGCCATTCCAACCCATTTTGAATGTCAAAATAGCCCCGAAATGCGCATACCCCCATTTCGACGATTTTTCGTGTGCTATAGCACACCATTTTTTGGGTGATCCGAATCCCGACGTCAAAAGTGCCAAAAAATTTTGTCGACGTCCTTCAAGACATTGGCTATGCATCCGGTTGGCCCTGACGGCCATTCCGACCCATTTTGAACGTCAAAATAGCCCCGAAGCGCGCATACCCCCATTTCGACGATTTTTCGTGTGTTATAGCACACCATTTTTTGGGTGATCGTGATCCGGATTCCGACGTTAAAAGTACCAAACTTTTTTGTGAACGTCCGTCAAGACGTTGGCTATGCATCCGGTTGGCCCTAATGGCCATTCCGACCCATTTTGAAGGTCAAAATAGCCCTGAAGCGCGCATACCCCCATTTCAACAATTTTTCGTGTGCTATAGCACACCATTTTAAGGGTGATCCGGATCCCGACGTCAAAAGTGCCAAAATTTTTTGTGGACGTCCGTCAAGACGTTGGCTATGCATCTTCTTGGCCCTTACGGCCATTCCGACCCATTTTGAAGGTCAAAATAGCCCCGAAGCGCGCATACCCCCATTTCGACGATTTTTCGTGTGCTATAGCACACCATTTTTTGGGTGATCCGGATCCCGACGTCAAAAGTGCCAAAAATTTTTGAAGACGTCCGTCAGGACGTTGGCTATGCATTCGGTTGGCCTTGACGGCCATTCTGACCCATTTTGAAGGTCAAAATAGCCCCGAAGCGTACATACCCCCATTTCGACGATTTTTCGTGTGCTATAGCACACCATTTTTTGGGTGATCCGGATCCCGACGTCAAAAGTGCCAAAATTTTTTGTGGACGTCCGTCAAGACGTTGCTATGCATCCGGTTGGCCCTGACGGCCATTTCGACCCATTTTGAAGGTCAAAATAGCCCCGAAGCGTGCATACCCCAATTTCAACGATTTTTCGTGTGCTATAGCACACCCATTTTTTGGGTGATCCGGATCCCGACGTCAAAAGTGCCAAAACTTTTTGTAGACGTCCGTCAAGACGTTGAATCCGGTTGGCCCTCATGGCCATTCCGACCCATTCT
>JABWTJ010000519.1:0-290085 GCA_016801875.1 Solanum sitiens
CAGAGTTCAGAGAGTCGATTTCAGCACTCAAATATAAGAATTCCAAGTGTTTGGAACGAGACACCCTCGACGGTCCGTCGTGCCCATGACGGTCCGTCGTTGGATACGTCGTCTCAGACAGTTTTCCAGAAATAAAATCTGCTGCTCAAAACGACTAAGCAGGTCGTTACAATATTAATAGTTGGTTGCCATTAATTTCTTTATTATTATTGTTTTAAAGGGTTTTATTAATTGGATTAGGGAGTATATTAAAAAATTGGGAGAAGTATTTATTGTTAGTGTTTCTGAGATTGGAGGACAAGGTCTTGGTTATTAATTAATTTTTGATTACTTTTGACTTCCAAATGATTATTAAAGGAACTAAATAGTGCAACATAAATTTAACAAAGTGAGGATTTTTACTATTATATTAACAAGTGACATTAGAATTGAAAGTGGATACGTACTTGGTTGAAAAGAGATTGGGCTGGAACTTATCTTGACAATGTGGATGTTAACAAGTTAATGGGTAATGGTGGGTAATTATTGGCCATGAGTTCCATTTAATAATCCAACATTGAGGTGTATAGTGTATTATCATATGTAAAATAGTCTAAAATTTATTGTTGTAGGGTGACATTAGCAGTTAGTTAGCTTAGCTTTAACTTCTTGTTATTAGGATATTATTTATATGTTCATGTATGGAAATAGAAAATTAGAGATTAGGTGTATTGAGTTATTTAAATTTCATTAAAGTTATACTAATTGGAGGAATTACGATTTATCCTTAAGTTTGAACATTAGGAAATTGATTAAAGAATTTGGTGAGTTTTTGGGTCTAGGCTAGACATAATATAATATGAGTGCTTATAGATTCGTTAACTTACAAATTATGCGTATATACTTGATAGATTGGAAAGGTTCGGAGGCAATTGAGGAAAGGAAAGTGTTGGAGAAGTAGCTTGTTTCACTTCCGTTCTTCGGTGGAGGTAGGTTATGGTTTATGCTATTTGATAGTAAACTCTTAATAGTGATTGATATGCATTGAATGATATTGTTAAGTTTTCTATGTACTTGATTGTCTGATTGTGTGGCTTGGTTGTGTGTTTTGTGATTCGTCTGAAATCCTGAGACCGTGGAATTTATATTCTTGAACCCTCTTTATCGAATTGATGTCTTGAATAAAGAAGGATCAATGAAATATTATTAACGAATAGAATAGTGAAGACATTAAATGATAAATTAATGATAATATTGGATTGGAGTGTCACGTTCCGACACAGTATTTTTGGATCGGAGTGTCACGTTCCGACACGGTATTCTTGGATCGGAGTGTCACGTTCCGACACGATATTCTTGGATCGGGGTGTCACATTTCGACACGATATTTTTGGATCAGTGTGTCACATTTCGACACGGTATTCTTGGATTGGAGTGTCACGTTCCGACACGGTATAATTGGATCAGAGTGTTACGTTTCGACACGATAGTATTAAAGGAAAAGCATATTGAATTAACGGAATGTACTCAATCGCAAAGAACTCGATTCCCCAAATGGTTTAGTTGGAGGCATGAGTCCTCATGGATGATCTTGATATTGTTGACTATTATATACTTTTTTGTGTGTGTTGTTAACACTGATTCATGTTATTTGTTACTTATCACCTATTAAGTGTCATAGTTGAGTTTATGCTATTATTAATTATATATTAGTTTCTATTTTGGATTGGCCGATGATACCTACTCAGTACATGTTGCCCCGTACTGAGCCCTACTTGTGTTTTTCTTTGTTTTCCTTTTATGGAGTGCAGCGAGTGAACCATGACTTTTACTTGACCTCAGCTCTAGTCAATCTCCAGCATATCAGGTTCCAGGGTGAGCTATTCATTCAAGCTCGTATTGAATTCTCTCTGTCATGACATGATGTCCTATATTTTCGGACACATACCATTTTATTCTTTTATTTTGGTGTATTTGATACTCTTAGACTTAGTATTTGGAGTTTACATGTCCTTGATGTGATGACTTTCAGGTTTTGGGAAACGATATTTAATTATATTTTGAGCTTCCGCATTATTCTTTTAAAATATAATTTGAGGTTAAGTTCGTTGGTCGCCCACATAGGTAGTTAAGTGTGGGTGCTTCTCACGACTCAATTTGGGTCGTGACAAACTTGGTATCAGAGCATTAGGTTGAGTGATCTCATCACAGAAGGACAAGTCTAGTAGAGTCTTGCAGAACGGTATGGGGACGCCTATACTTTTCATCGAGAGGCTATAGGACTTTAGGAAAACTTCATTCCTTCTTTCTTTCGTACTACTACATGAATCCAATTGGTATCTAGGTGATACAAATTGGTATCTGAATTTATTCACTCTATTTCACATATGGTTAGCGCTAGAGTATTAGAAGCTGAATTAGCAACACCAAAAAAAATGTGTCCTTGGAAATGGTTATATTTTCTCGATTGATTACACGGCCTGGAATGATTAGTAATCAACATGATTTTTTTTAGTTCATAAAGTTGAAACCCTTATTCTTCATGGGTATTGATTTTGGATATGTTTATGCTTCCATTATTGATTGATTTGAGCTGCTTCATAAAATGAATATAGTGGAGAGACTTAGTGTTGAGTTTGTGACATACTAGTTTTGAGCATATGCAAAATGTGGTGATAGTCTCATGTTGAGTAGCGATTAGTAATGACACTACCTATGACTTAAGGCAACATTTTTCTAACATCTTCATGAAGAATTATATACCCTAGACTTTGAGGGATATGAGGAGAGATGAGTAACAGAATAATAAAAGTATATGTTGCACCAATTGAGGTCGAGATCTCAACTACGATCCATAGATTGAGTGTATATCATAGAGGGTCATCAATGCTTACTTGGTTAGACTTATGTAGTGTATTTCTTTTGTTATTGACTTGATCTAATAAGTAAAGCAAATTTCTTAGGCTAGAGAGAACATATTCGATAATGTTTTGTAGTTATTTAATGGGTAGAAATGTGTGGGCTTTTTGGGTATGATCTTCTCGATAAGTATGATGTGTTCTAGTGATGAATTTGACGACCTCTCACGGTACAATACTAGTTTTATGTAGATACGAATACATCAATTTTCAAGTGTGAATACTAACTACTTAAGGAGTTATTAGTGGTATGACATATTTAGATAATGAGATCTGGTATTGCTTTCACATTTGAGAAACAACTAGTTTGTTACTATAGACGCTTGGGTTAAACATTATTTTTAAGGAATATTTTAGTGGTGGATATTTGGTAGGATCTTAGAGAATTTATGTTGTAAAGTGTATCTTTAGAATTCTAAATGAGGGCTGATGATTTTATCTTAAGCTTTAAAGGAGTGGATTGATACTAGAATAACAAGCTTATGGATATAGAAAGTCACATTGAGTATATTTGGGTGAAGGAAATTGAAGATTCTAGTAAGAAAGTGCATATAAAATTGGGCTAGTCCCTTGAACTTGATTGGTATACCTATGTTTAGGTGTCAAGTAGATGAAAAGGTTCACGTGGTGATGACAAGGGATAACTGAACATGATGGTAATAAGAGTTCGTAATGAATAGTAGTTGAGATACAAATATATTATAAGGATTGTGCGTTAAATGAATTTTGTATGGTAATACCAACTTGCGAGTATCTAAGGTTGTGATTTTCTACTATTTGATAAGTAACGTGTTTGGATGAGAAGTTTTAGGAGATTTTGGGACTCAAAGGGAATTTCAAGGAGCTAGAGTCATAAAAAAATTAAAAAATAAAATAAAATTAGTGGGATGTAGTGTAGCCTTCGGAAAGAGGTGAGAGCAAGAATATTTTTCTTTGATTGCAAGGACTAAAGAGGTATTTTTTGTAGGGGTTGAGGATTGGGTTCAGGAACATGTGATTCACCCTTTTTACTTTGGCTATGATAATATTGTCACGTGTTCATCATATTCGTTAAAAAAAAAGGTAGTGGATAAGACTTGACCAAGAAGTGTACATATGTCCAGCTCGAGTGTGACGATAAGTTGTTTTGTGGTTTCAGTTTGGTAATGAGTACCATTGAATTTTTCGCTAAGGATATGGTGAGATCTATGAAGAGGCGATCAATGATAAGCTAAGATACACGAATTCCTAAAAATCTTCAAGCTGTGAGATAAAGTTGATAGATAAGAGGATTGAGTTACACGTTTAAATATACAATTCAAAATTTTCATTATAAGCCTTCATTGCTGGTGATATGTTTTGTCAAGGAATGAAATTGTAAGGTAAGAAATGATTGATTGCATCGGGTATCGAGCATTTCAAAGTACTTACACATGATTGGAGTACTAAATCTTGTTACTTTTGATTTTTTTAAATGACACAAGGAAAGGTTTCAGTTAAAAGTGTTGGTTTAGAGTATAAGGTAAAATGTAATGGGTTGTTGGTAAAAGAAGGAGATCGATAAGTGAACTAGAGGAATTAACAAGAGTTTGATATATTGAAGGGTCGTGATATTTAGAATATTTTACCATGAGAAGAATTTGAGAAAAATGAAGGAATAAGACCTCTCGTATAAATTCTTGGGGTGTAGTTGAAGGTTGTAATTATTTTTTCCGTATGAGTTTAGATATGACTGTGAGATGTGAACTAGTTCGGTACAGACTTACTAGGAGTTATAATAGACTTCTATTAATATTGAGTTTTGATTTGGGTGACAAACAGTGAGGTATGGAAGAAATTTAGAGTTTTACGTGGGATTAAATTGCCAAATTATAATAGATGACTTAAGAATGATGCACAAGGTGAGATATATTCTGTATGATTATTATCAATTTAGAGTTGGACTAATACTACTCTATTGATGGGACTACATAGAATATTATGATGTGTTACATAGACATTTGATGGTGAATAGAGGTTATAAGCTTATAGTATACATAATAATTTGAGTGACCAAGAATTTCCCTCTGTGATGGTTTGGAAAGGTATCTAAAGCATGGTATGTGGAAGTGGTGTGGCGTTAACTTTGAGCGTGATTTAATAGTTTTATCTCGACGGAAATGTACTATAAAAATTTGAAATTAGTTCTATTAGCTTTATTTGGGACTCGTATTTGTCATGAAATGCTTAAATAGAAAGAGAGATAGTCATAGTTTAAACATGTATGTGATAAGAAAACTTTGATACTAATGATGGTTTGGGAGTAAGGTAGATGATCACTGTGGTTATGATATTTTATTAGTATTAAAAGTGTTGAATTTTGTGGATGTGGGGTTTGATAAACCAAGTATTTATGCACTTATAATAGGGACTAAATTAGTGATTGTGGGTAGCATAAAAATCAAAGAGATAGAGTTGGATGAATGAAAATGTTTGATATGGACAATATGGAAAAAGTATCTAGAGTTATTCAACCTGCGTTATGTATCGATTATTTGATTGTCCTCTTGGTAGAGCGGTAACCTTGGTTAGACTTGTTCATTCTTGTTATGGGAGATTTGATGTTGTTTGGGATAGTTGAAGTATACAAGTGATTCTACACGCACAATTTTACTTATGAGAATTTATAGGATAGCTATCATGAAAATTTAAAGTTATTCGATAGACTTCAGATTTATCTCATCATCGGTATCATGTTTTGGCTATGTGTGATTGAATGTGAGGACCATTGGGTCTAGTTTTGTCATTCTTAAGGTTTGTTTATGATAGCTACTGATCCTGCATTTTGATACTATTGTTAGAAGTTTTGTATGCTTAGGTGTATCACTCGATGGTGGGTACTTGATCATTTCCATCCTTCGATCAGATGAGTTCGATTACTTTATGTCTAAAGATCATATTTTTATAGCTTAAGATTGAGGAAATGTTATGTTGTGAGGATGTAATCTTGATAAGATCTATGATGGTTTGTGCCTTATGAGCGTGTGGTGGCTAGTTCAGGTTCACTTCTAATTGTAGCCAATATTGAATAAAGATTTTATCACGGTTATGTTCGATAATATTTTTCATGGTGGTTGCATCACGATCTAGTTGGAGAATATGTCAGTTGAAGAGTCTACTTAGGAAAAGTATTGTTGTTAGTTGAGCTTACATACAATAAAAGTTATCATAAGAGTATTGACACGACCTATTTGAGGCATTGTATGAGAGGAGGTGTAGACCTCCAGTTGGTTGGTTTTATACTTTTGATATGATATTCGGGGTACTAATATTTTGAAAGAAATCTTGTGACAATTACCCTTTCTTCCCTCACCTTCTTTGATCGTTCGAGGACGAACGATCGGTAAATTGGTATCTAATGTAACGACTCATCTGATTGTTTTGATTACTAAAGTTTTTTTATTTGATAAAATACTCTTTCGATAGATTTTTAAATGAATATTTTAAACTATTCGTAACTATAAGTATAAAATTATGGGGTAGTTTTAATAACTTATTTAATAGGTGGTTAAAGAATATAACATTAAAATTAGTAGGATTTAATATTTGTTAACCCATAATTTATCCCCATGTAATTTGTACCCATATATATAATTAATTAAGAAAATTAATTAATTAGTTAAAGAAAGAAGGGTTGTTATTATTTTAATATCAAAGACAAGCGGCATGCGCCACTTCTTCTTGTTCTTAGCGCCGCCGACTAGTTTGATAGCAAGACTACAGGTAAAATTCAATCCAATTTCAAATTTATGTTATAAATATTAATAGTTGGTTGCCATTAATTTGTTTATTATTATTGTTTTAAAGGGTTTTATTAATTGGATTATAGGGAGTATATAAAGAAATTGGGAGAAGTATTTATTGTTAGTGTTTCTGAGATTGGAGGACAAGGTCTTGGTTATTAATTAATTTTTGATTACTTTTGACTTCCTAATGATTATTAAAGGAACTAAATAGTGCAACATAAATTTAACAAAGTGAGGATTTATACTATTATATTAACAAGTGACATTAGAATTGAAAGAGGATACGTACTTGGTTGAAAAGAGATTGGGCTGGAAACTTATCTTGACAATGTGGATGTTAACAAGTTAATGGGTAATGGTGGGTAATTATTGGCCACGAGTTCCATTTAATAATCCAAAATTGAGGTGTATAGTGTATTATCATATGTAAGATAGTCTGAAATTTATTGTTGTAGGGTGACATTAGCAGTTAGTTAGCTTAGCTTTAACTTCTTGTTATTAGGATATTATTTATATGTTGATGTATGGAAATAGATAATTAGAGATTAGGTGTTGAGTTATTTAAATTTCATTAATGTTATACTAATTGGAGGAATTACGATTTATCCTTAAGTTTGAACTTTAGGAAATTGATTAAAGAATTTGGTGAGTTTTTGGGTCTAGGCTAGACATAAAATAATATGAGTGTTTATAGATTCGTTAACTTACAAATTAAGCGTGTATACTTGATAGATTGGAAAGGTTCGGAGGCAATTGAGGAAAGGAAAGTGTTGGAGAAGTAGCTTGTTTCACTTCCGTTCTTCGGTGGAGGTAGGTTATGGTTTATGCTATTTGATAGTAAACTCTTAATAGTGATTGATATGCATTGAATGATATTGTAAAGTTTTCTATGTACTTGATGGTCTGATTGTGTGAATTGGTTGTGTGTTTTGTGATTCGTCTGAAATCCTGAGACAGTGAAATTTATATTCTTGAACCCTCTTTATCGAACTAATGCCTCGAATAAAGAAGGATCGATGAAATATTATTAACGAATGGAATAGTGGAGACATTAAATAATAAATTAATGATATTATTGGATCGGAGTGTCACATTCCGACACGGTATTTTTGGATCGGAGTGTCACGTTCCGACACGGTATTCTTGGATCGGAGTGTCACGTTCCGACACGATATTCTTGGATCGGAGTGTCATATTCCAAAATGATATTTTTGGATCAGAGTGTCACGTTCCGACACGGTATTCTTGGATTGGAGTGTCACATTCCGACACGGTATAATTGGATCGGAGTGTTACGTTCTGACACAATAGTATTAAAGGAAAAACATATTGAATTAACGGAATGTACTCAATCTCAAAGAATTCGATTCCCCAAATGGTTTAGTTGGAGGCATGAGTCCTCATGGATGATCTTGATATTGTTGAATTATTATATACTTTTTTTAAGTGTTGTTGACATTGATTCATGTTATTTGTTGCTTATCACCTGTTAAGTGCTATAGTTGAGTTCATGCTATTATTCATTATATATTAGTTTATATTTCTGGTTGGCCGATGATACCTACTCAGTACATGTTGCCCCCGTACTGAGTCCTACTTGTGTTTTTCTTTGTTTTCCTTTTGTGTAGATAAGATGAATACTTTAATAAAAAATAAAGAGTTCAACGAGAAGAAAGTGGTCTTCATAATGGGAGCAACGGGAATGGGAAAATCTCGTCTCTTTGTTGACCTTGCCATCCATTTTGGAGGAGAAATAATCAACTCGGACAAAATGCAAGTTTACAAGGGACTTGAAATTGTTACAAACAAGATCACACACAATGAGAAACAAGGTGTACGACACTATTTGTTAGGTATATATATTTATTAACAAATAGTACTTTTGGTTATCAAATCTATGTTCCACTAAATAAAACTCTTCTTTAAATATATGTTGCATGCAGGGCTAGTGGATGAGGTGCGACACATTTTCATTCCAAATGCAGATTACACCAAAGAAATCCGATGGTCCATTGGTGTCCCTAAAATGGACAGATACTTAAGGGAAGAAACAAATACAGGAGGAGATGATGAATCAAAGCAGATGATTCTTCAATCTTCAATTTCAAGTATCAAGCATAAAACTCGTTTGTTAATCTATAACCAACTTGAAAAGATTCAATGATTAATAAATGATAAAATGTGGTCGGTGCATCATATTATTGCTACGGACGTTTTCAAAGAAGATAGAAAGAAGACGAAGACGCTGACGAAGCATGGAGGAATACTGTTTTGCAACCATGCCTAGATATTGTGAAAATAATTCTCAAAAATGATCATCACAATATTATTATCGGGTGTACATAAACTGTCATTATCTCCATCTTGTGTTTTAGTCACTTTAATTTTTGACCTATTTTGTACAGTTTGTATCGCATTGCAAATATATATATGATATGACCCTTCTTTCTATATATGTTACTCTTGTCTATAAAAGAATTCTTATTTATAGAGAAAATATTTATTTTAAGTTCCGATCCAAGCCCAAGCCCCAAGTCCAAGTCCAAGTCTTGTATTTTTAATATATATTAATATAAATGCGTACGTACACAATTACATGAGATCACTCATAATGTCAAGGTAATAGAGTGATAAAATAAATTACCGTAAATGTTCGGGAAGATTCTACCCTAAAAGGATTTGAAAGAATAGAATTCTTAACTCAAAACTTAAAACTGTTACATAGACAAAGAAGATAAAATAGTAAATTTGCAACCTAACGGTAATGAATATGTTCTACCTAATTCTATCACGACGATGTAAGCTTGATTCAATAAAATCCTGATCTATTATTATATGGTGCACAAGTTTTTATAAATACTCATAATTGAAATAGTTATCGATAATTGGTCCCTTCCCTCCAATGGAATTAGACTGAACACTTATGACGTGTTATTAAATAGTGCAAGATTTGACGCATTATCACCTTAATATATTCCGTCAGAAATATTATTGAGTTCTTTTTACAATCCTTTTGTAATCGATATTTTCGTCAATTCTATTTGTCATCTCATAAAAATATACGTCTAGAAACGTCATCCTAAATTAATTTAAGCTTAATAGTCAAAATTCAAGGACACGTATGTATAAATTTTTTCATGAAGTATTCTTATTCTAAAATATATGAATTTGTATATATATATACATATATATATATATATATATATATATATATTTAACTTGGTATACTAATTAATAAGCTTATAATCATACTTTTAATATAGAAGCCCAGCAGTATGTGATCTCCTAACAACGTACACTAATTACTTTATCCTAAAATATATTTAATAATAATTACCAAAATTCAAGTTGTCATATCTATGAACTTTTCAAAAGTCAGTCTTATCCTAAAATATATTAGTAAATATGAAATTGGTATGTCAATTAATAAGTCCACAAACTGATTTTACTATAAAAGGTGAATGTAATTTTTTTCACATTCACCATCAAGAAAGTTTTATTTTTTTTACATAGTATATTTCAAGTCAAGCAAGGTTTCTACTTACTAGCTTTATATTTACAAGATTTTTCAATGTCCGACTTTATGCATTCACTATTGTAAACTAATTATTACATTTATTTTATTTTTTGTGTAGATAAGATGAATACTTTAATCAACAATAACGAGTTCAACGAGAAGAAAGTGATCTTCATAATGGGAGCAACGGGAACGGGAAAATCCTGTGTCTCTGTTGACCTTGCCACCCACTTTGGAGGAGAAATAATCAACTCGGATAAAATGCAAGTTTACAAGGGACTTGAAATTGTTACAAACAAGATCACACCCAAATGAGAAACCAGGTGTACGACACAATTGTTAGGTATATATATTTATTAACAAATTGTACTTTTGGTTATCAAATCTATGTTCCATTAAATAAAACTCTTCTTTAAATATATGTTGCATGGAGGGCTAGTGGATGAGGTGCGGATATTTTCATTCAAGATGCAGATTACACCAAAGGAATCCGACGGTCCATTGGTATCCCTGAAATGGACTGATACTTAAGGGAAGAGACAAATACAGGCGGAGATGATGAATCAAAGCAGATGATTTTTCAAGCTTCAATTTCAAGTATCAAGTGTAATACTCGTTTGTTAATCTGTAACCAACTTGACAAGATTCAACGATTAATAAACGATAAAATGTGGTCGGTGCATCATATTATTGTTACGGACATTTTCAAAGAAGATAGAAAAGAAGACGAAGACGTTGACGAAGCATGGAGGAATACTATTTTGCAACCATGCCTAGATATTGTGAAAAGATTTCTCAAAAATGATCATCACAATATTATTATCGGGTGTACATAAACTGTAATTATCTCCATCTTGTGTTTTGGTCACTTTAATTTTGACCTATTTTGTACAGTTTGTATCGTATTGAAAAAATATATATGATATGACCCTTCTTTCTATATATGTTACTCTTGTCTGTAAAAGAATTCTTATTTATAGAGGAAATATTCATTTTAAGTTCCGATCCAAGCCCAAGCCCCAAGTCCAAGTCCAAGTCCAAGTCTTGTATATTTAATATATCTTAATATAAATGCGTACGTACACAATTACATGAGATCACTCATAATGTCAAGTTAATAGAGTGATAAAATAAATTACCGTAACTGTTCGGGAAGATTCCACCCTATAAGGATGTAATGACCCGCGACGTTATTTTTTGAAAATTTAAATTATTCGTATAACTTGAGTTAATTTATTTATGGTTAATTGTAGATAATAGAATTAATAGATAGTTAGTGGGCTAAAGTGAACATTTATTTAAGATCCTATACTATTAGGGTCATGTAAAAAAAAAGAAGTTAGTGGTTTTAGTTAGTTTAATACCACTTAATCCATATAGGAAAATAAATTATTACGGTTAAAATTTTTTGGGTCATAATTTAGGAATAGAAAAAGAGAAGACAGGAAACTCACTTGTGAGGCGGAAACGAAAGTAAGGTTCGTGGAGGTGCGACTTGAAAACAAACGGTATTGAGGTACATAAGAAATACATATGCGTGAAGCAAATTTGTTTTCCCTTCGTGTACATATATGAATATATTATTTAATTGTATTTATGGAGATGGTATTACTTAAATTATTAATATGGTTGGCGGGTGAAACAATACTAACATAGTGAGATATGTTTCTGTTTGTTAATATTTTATTTTATTTTCTTTTAAGAGTCGAGAAAGTGAGGCGGATTGCTGTATGTGTTGTTAATAAGCAAAATGGGTTTGTGAATTTGTTTTTGCATTACTGGAAATTCTTGGGTGTTGTTGATTAATAAAGATGGTGGTCAATGATTGGCCATAATGAGCCAATGATTGGCTATAATGAGCCAATCATTGGTTGGAGTAATGGTTAGTCAAAGTATAGAATAGGCAAAAAAAATAAAAAAATAAAAAATTATCCTTATGCATCATGTTAATGTGTGAAATTTCTAATTATTTTTAATGCATGCAATGTTAAATTGTGATTTTTATAATTATTATCACTGCCAGTAATAGTGTAACTTCACAAATATTATAGTTAGGCTTTAAGAAGATGTCGTTAAGGTGCTCAATCAGAGAACGATGAGTGGAAATTAAATACCAACTATTTATAATTTTGTATGTTGATTTCTTTGGAATTCGTGAGTTTCATAATTAAATTTGAATTTAATCCTAGGCTTGAAACTTGGAAAATATGATAGTTGAAATGTTGGTTGGCATCAAGAATTATGAACTTGACTATAAAATTGGGGTGAATTTTTAGGTCAAGGTTAAACACATAATAATATGGGTATTGTTAGTTCCTAAACCTTGTTGTGAATATATACACTTGAATAGATTCCATTGATTACGAAGCTCAACGAAAAGGGAACGCTCAAGTCCCGGAGTGATTATTCAATTGGCTAAGGCAAGTGGATTTCTAAACTCTTGTTAAGCGTATGAAATTCGTGTATTTCCTTGTGTGGTGTTGAGAATTATTTGGAGACTGTTGCTTATTTGTTGGTGTTGTATTCCTTGTTGCAAATTATGCTTTGTTATCAAAATGGTTATCCCCTCATTTATCATTTGAGCATGTCATTTGCATTGTATTTGAGATATGGTTGTGATAAGAGTTAAGTGATAAGAGGATGTACTATTTCGAGGGTCGTATCGCACGCCGCGATAGATATTATATTTCGAGGGACGTATTGCGCGCCGTGATGGATACTATTATCGAGGGTCGTGTCTTAGTGCCGCGACAGATGCATGGACATATATGTCCCCCATGGGTCCCACACTGAGATACATCGGGTGTGTATTGTTAGGAAAGACATGCATCACTATACTTGACATTGCATCTCATGGTATTACACATTTTTATTATTGATGAACTTGAACACGTGTTTTGCTGATCTTGTGAGTGTTTCTCTGTGAAACTTGTGATTGTTGAATATTGCGTTGTTATTGAGAATGTGTAAACTGATAGAGTGTGGTTATTGAGTTGTGTGTTTGGTAAACTCTGAACTGTTAGGTTGTAGTGTTGAGGTTTATATAGGGTGTAAGGAGTACCTGTATTTTGTTC
Organism: Solanum sitiens; assembly: GCA_016801875.1. NCBI lineage: Eukaryota > Viridiplantae > Streptophyta > Magnoliopsida > Solanales > Solanaceae > Solanum > Solanum sitiens. The sequence goes on from JABWTJ010000519.1 coordinate 13,253, forward strand.
ACTTAACTTGTGTTTACAGGTTTGCTTGTTGGGTACCACGTGGTTTGGTACTCACCCCTTTCTTTTACAAATTTTTGTAGGTTACGAGCTCGGATCTTCGTGATACCTTCCATTCTCTTCATTTCCGAGGCATCTTGTGGAGGATTGTGAGGTAGCTGCTTGTCATCTCAGCGAACTTTCCTACTCCAGTTTATGACTTTGTTTTTACTTGAAAGACAACTTTATTTTAGACTCGTATTTTTATTTCAATTCTAATATTTACATTATAGGCTTGTACACGTGACAACCTGATTTTGGGGATTGAATTAAGATGACTTGTTTTCATAATAGAAATTGTTGTTGGATTGTTATTTACTTCCGCACTTTGTTAGATATTGGATTTTAGGCTGACTTGTCTTGGTGGGATAAGACGAGTGCCATCACACCCATTTTTGGGTCGTGACAAAATGGTATCAGAGCCCAGGTTCATAGTCTCACGTGTATACAAGCCGAGTCTACGTAGAGTCTCAAGGATCAGTACGGAGACGTCTGTACTTATCTCTGAGAGGCTATAAAGACTATTGGAAACTTCCTTTTATTCATTCTTTCTAATCGTGCTTGATAACCTTCTTTAGTACTGAGTTATTGTATACTCTTTTGACAGATGACGTGGACTAGAGCTAATGTTACTGGTGGTAGAGGGGAGGCACTTCCCGAGGCAGTTGTTGAGGCCCCAGCTAGGGGTAGGGGTAGAGCTCGAGATAGAGGTCGTTCTCGTGGTACGACAGTAGCCAGAGGTCGTGGCCGTGGAGCAGCACCAGTGAGAGGTCGTGCTAGAGAGGTCTCTCCAGAGCCTCAGGTTGATGACAGAGAGGACCAGGTACCTCCAGAGCCTGTAGTCACACATTTGCTTCAGGATACACTATTGAGGGTGTTAAGTGTGCAAGAGGGCTTTTCTCAGGGTGGTGGTGTGACCGCCACGCCACATTTCACTCTCATACTAGAGAATGGGCTCAGAACCAAGAGCAGCAGCAAGCTCCAGTTGTTCAGGATGCGATGGGGCAGCTACTAGTGGATCCCGCAGTTCAAAATGATGTTGCACAAGCAGTTGGGGGTCAAGTTGCACCAGTGGTTGTTCTGACAGAGGATGAGCAGCGTAGGTATGAGAGACTTCGAAAGATGGACCCACCTCAGTTTCAGGATGGAATAGCGATGACACTCATGAGTTTCTGACTACATGCCGAGAGTTACTAGAGGTGGTTGGATTAGATGAGTCACATGGGGTTCAATATGCTACACTCCAGCTTTGTGGGCCAGTGAGAGAGTGGTGGAGGACTTATTCGGGGGGTTTGCCAGTTTGATCTCCTCTAGTGACTTGGGAGCTGTTTTCTAGTGCATTCCATGATCATTTTATCCCTTTGAGCGTGAGAGAGGAGAGTCGCTTGAGATTTGAGAGTCTGAGACAGGATGGTTTATCGGTTACAGAGTATGAGGCGCGTTTTTGCCAGTTGTCTAGGCATGCGTTGGCCATTATTCCAGATGAGACAAAGAGGATCCGCAGATTTGTGAGGGGATTGACTTTCTCTATCAGGTCAGCTGTGTTTCGGGCATCTAGAGAGGGGGATTCTTTCCAGTTTATTGTGAGCTCCGCCAAAGAGGCGGAATTGATGGAGAGAGAGGAGTTTGGGGACCCTAAAAGGGCCCGTACATCAGGTCAGTTTCATGGTGTCTCATCTGGAGGTAGGGGATCACAGAGAGTGAGTAGTTCCTTTCAGCAGCGGGGACCTATTCATGCATCTATGCCGACATTTGAGGGTGGTCAGACATCTAGGGGTTCTTATAGCCCGGGTCAGGGCTCGTACGGTTCACAGCAGCGACCTACAGGGTGAGGCAATTATAGTGGGTTTTCAGGGTCCACACAGCAGTTCCCAGGTCAGAAATTTTATTTTACTTGTGGAGATCCCGATCACCTGATGCGACAGTGTACTTCTCAAAGGATTCGTGGTGGGCCTCGACCTAATTATTCATTTCAGACTAGACCACCAGCACCACAGGGTAGAGTTTGTGGCAGAGTTAAGTCAGGTAGAGGTGATAGAGTTTCTAGTAGTGGTGTTGCAGCTCAGCAGAGTGGAGGTAGAGGTACCACCCAGGCTGGAGGTGGACGAGGGAGCCACTGTTATACTTTTCCAGGGAGACCTGAAGCGGAGACCTCTGATGCTGTTATCACAGGTATCATCCCAGTATGTCGTCGACCTGCGTCTGTACTGTCTGATCCAAGGTCTACATTCTCTTATGTGTCTACCTATTTTGCTGCTGAATTTTGTATGATATGTGATAGTATGACTGTACCTATTGTGTTTCTACACCCGTGGGTAAGCACTTAGTGGTGGATCGAATGTATCGATCCTGTCTTGTTTCTTTGGCTGGGTATGACACTTGCGTAGACTTAATCATTCTGGGGTTGGTAGACTTTGATGTTATCTTGGGTATCAATTGGCTTTTTTCTTATCATGTTGTCCTTGATTGTAATGCTAAGACTGTGACTTCAGCGATGCCTGGTGTTTCGAGGGTTGAGTGGAATGGTGTTAGTGGTTCTTATCCTAGCAAGGTCATCTCTTTTATTTGTGCTCAGGGATTGGTGGAGAGAGGGTGTTTGTCTTACTTAGCTTTTATTCGGGATACTAGTCTTGAACCACCTCCCATGGACTCTATTCCCGTGGTTCAGGAGTTTCCCAATGTATTCCCTTCTGATCTTCCAGGTGTTCCTCCCGATAGGGATATTGATTTTGCTATTGATTTGGAGCCGGGCACTAAACCTATTTCTATCCCTCCATATCGTCTGGCTCCAGCAGAGTTGAAAGAATTGAAGGATCAGTTGCAGGATTTATTGAGTAAGGGTTTTATTCGCCCTAGTGTATAACCTTGGGGTGCCCCTGTATTGTTTATGAAGAAGAAGGATGAGACTATGAGGATGTGTATTGATTACAGACAGTTGAACAAGGTAACGGTGAAGAATAATTATCCTCTTCCGCGTATTGATGACTTATTTGATCAGCTACAGGGAGCATCATTGTTCTCTAAGATTGACTTGAGGTCTGGGTATCATCAGTTGAAGATTAGGGCATCAGATATCCCTAAGACAGCTTTTCGGACCCGATATGGGTATTATGAGTTCCTAGTGATGTCCTTCGGATTGACTAATGCCCCTGCAGCATTCATGCAGTTGATGAGTGGGGTGTTTCGACTATACCTTGATTTTTTTGTGATTGTTTTCATCAATTACATCTTGGTTTACTCAAAAAATGAGGAGGACCATGTTCGACACTTGAGGATTGTACTTCAGAGGTTGAGAGAAGAGAAGTTGTATGCCAAGTTCTCAAAGTGTGAGTTCTGGCTTACTTCTATATCATTCTTGGGACACGTGGTGTCCAAGGAGGGTATTAGAGTAGATCCGGCCAAGATTAAGGAAGTTAGAGGCTGGACGCGACCTACTTCACCTACTGAGATTTGGAGTTTTGTAGGATTGGTAGGCTATTATCGACGATTTGTTAAGAGTTTCTCTACTATTGCAGCTCCATTGACTAGATTGACTCGACAGGATGTGGGTTTTCAGTGGTCTGATGAGTGTGACCAGAGCTTTCAAAAGCTCAAGACTTTGTTGACTTCAGCTCCTGTGTTGACTCTACCTAAGGAGGGTGTAGACTTTACAGTGTATTGTGATGCTTCAGGAGTTGGATTGGGTGGTGTGTTGATGCAGAAGGGGAAAGTGATTGCTTATGCTTCTAGGCAGTTGAAATCCCATGAGAAGAAATACTCTACTCATGATTTGGAGTTGGCGGCTGTGGTATTTGTACTTAAGTTATGGCGTCATTATTTGTATGGGGTGCATTGTGAGATCTTCGCCGATCATCGAAGTCTTCAGTATATCTTTAGTCAGACGGATTTGAAATTGAGGCAACAGAAATGGATTGAGTTGTTGAAGGACTATGATGTGACCATTCTGTATCATCCAGGGAAGGCCAATGTTGTGGCCGATGCTTTGAGTAGGAAGACTCCTAGCATGGGGAGTCTTGCAGCGCTTAGTATTGAAGAGAGACCATTGCCTAGAGATGTGCAGATATTAGCTAACAGTCTTGTCTGCTTGCAGATTTTAGAAGAAAGTGATGGGATGATTGCTTTTATTGAGGCTCGATCTTCTTTAGTCGAGCATATCCGTACGCACCAGTTTGATGATGAGAAATTATGTCTCATTGGAGACAAAGTATTGAGAGGGGAAGCTAAGGAGGTTGTCCTTTATTCTGATGGTGTCTTGAGGATCGGAGGCAGGATTTGTGTGCCTAAGACGGGCGATTTAATTAGATTGATTCTTGAGGAGGCCCATTGTTCTCGATATTCCATCCATCCGGGAGCGACGAAGATGTATCATGATCTGAGTCAGCATTACTGGTGGTGTGGGATGAAGAGGGATATTTCAGACTTTGTTTCGAGGTGTTTGACTTGCCAGCAGGTCAATTGTGAGCACCAGCGGCCCGAGGGTGTATCTCAGAGAATGCCTATTCCTACTTGGAAGTGGGAGAGGATTACTATGGACTTTGTTGTGGGTTTGCCTACCACAGTGGGTGGTTATGACTCCTTTTGGGTTGTTGTTGACAGGCTGACCAAGTCTGCCCACTTTATTCCGGTTCGGGTGAAGTATATGGCAGAGAAGTTAGCCGAGCTATATATCAGTCAGATTGTGCGACTACATGAAGTTCCAATTTCTATTATATCAGATCGAGGTTCATTGTTCACTTCTCATTTTTGGAAGGCATTACAACATGGTCTGGGTACTAAGTTAGATATAAGTACAGCTTTTCACCCTCAGACAGATGGTCAGTCCGAGCAGACGATTTAGGTGTTGGAGGACATGCTCCGAGCGTGTGTGATTGATTTTGGTGCTAGATGGGATCGACATTTACCCTTAGAAGAGTTTGCCTACAATAACAGGTATCACTCTAGTATCAAGATGGCCCCATTTCAGGCGTTGTATGGCAGAAGGCGTAGATCTCCGATTGGTTGGTTTGATTCAGCGGAGATGGACTCTTTTGATATAGATTTGCTTAGAGATGCTATGGAGCAAGTCCGTATGATTCAGTATAGACTGTTGACAGCTCAGAGTCGACAGAAGAGTTATGCAGACCGGAGACTTAGAGCCTTAGTGTTTATAGAGGGTGATCATGTTTGGCTCCGAGTATCACCCATGAAGGGTGTGACGAGGTTCGGAAAGAAGGGCAAGCTTAGTCCTAGATTTATTGGACCTTTTGAGATATTAAGCCGAGTGGGAGAGGTGGCCTATAAGTTGGCCTTGCCACCTCGTTTGTCGGCAGTTCATCCTGTTTTCCATGTCTCTAATTATTTTTAATGCACGCAATGTTAAATTGTGATTTTTATAATTATTATCACTGCCTGTAATAGTGTAACTTCACAAATATTATAGTTAGGCTTTAAGAAGATGTCGTTAAGGTGCTCAATCAGAGAACGATGAGTGGAAATTAAATACCAACTATTTATAATTTTTTATGTTGATTTCTTTGGAATTCGTGAGTTTCATAATTAAATTTGAATTTAATCCTAGGCTAGAAACTTAGAAAATATGATAGTTGAAATATTAGTTGGCATCAAGAATTATGAACTTGACTATAAATTTGGGGTGAATTTTTAGGTCAAGGTTAAACACATAATAATATGGGTATTGTTAGTTCCGAAACCTTATTGTGAATTTATATACTTGAATAGATTCCATCAATTCGGAAGCTCAACGGAAAGGGAAGGCTCAAGTCCCGGAGTGATTATTGAATTGGCTAAGGCAAGTGGATTTCTAAACTCTTGTTAAGCGTATGAAATTCGTGTAATTCCTTGTGTGGTGTTGATATTTATTTGGAGACTGTTGCTTATTTGTTGGTGTTGTATTCCTTGTTGCAAATTGTGCTTTGTTATCAAAATGGTTATCCCCTTATTTTTCATTTGAGCATGTCATTTGCATTGTATTTCAGATATGGTTGTGATAAGAGTTAAGTGATAAGAGGATGTACTATTTCGAGGGTCGTATCGCACGCCGCGATGGATATTATATTTCAAGGGACGTATCCCGCGCCGCGACAGATGCATGGACATATATGTCCCCCATGGGTCCCACACTGAGAGACATCGGATGTGTATCGTTAGGGAAGACATGCATCACTATACTTGACATTGCATCTCATGGCATTACACATTTTTATTATTGATGAACTTGAACACGTGTTTTGCTGATCTTATGAGTGTTTCTCTGTGAAACTTGTGATTGTTGAATATTGGGTTGTTATTGAGAATGTGTAAACTGATAGAGTGTGGTTATTGAGTTGTGTGTTATGTAAACTGTGAACTTTTAGGTTGTAGCGTGGAGGTTTAGATAGGGCGTAAGGAGTACCCGTATTTTGTTCACTTAACTTGTGTTTAGAGGTTTTCTTGTTGGGTACCGCGTGGTTTGGTACTCACCCCTTTCTTCTACAAATTTTTGTAGGTTACGAGCCCGGATCTTCGAGATACCTTCCATTCTCTTCGTTTTTGAGGCATCTTGTGGAGGATTGTGAGGTAGCTGCTTGTCATCTCAGCGAACTTTCCTACTCCAGTTTATGACTTTGTTTTTACTTGAAAGACAACTTCATTTTAGACTCGTATATTTATTTAAATTCTAATATTTACATAGAGGCTTGTACACGTGACAACCTGGTTTTGGAGATTGAATTAAGATGACTTCTTTTCATAATAGAAATTGTTGTTAGATTGTTATTTACTTCCGCACTTTGTTAGATATTGGGTTTTAGGCTAACTTGTCTTGGTGTGATAAGACGAGTGCCATCACACCCATTTTTGGGTCGTCAGGAAAGAATAGAATTCTTAACTCAAAACTTAAAAATGTTACATAGACAAAGAAGATAAAATAGTAAATTTACAACCTAACGGTAATGAATATGTTCTACCTAATTGTATCAAGGAGATGGAAGCTTGATTCAATAAAATCCTTATCTATTATTATATGGTGCACAAGTTTTTATAAATACTCATATTTGAAATAGTTATCTATAATTGTTCCCTTCCCTCCAATGGAATTAGACTTAACACTTATGATGTGTTATTAAATAGTGCAAGATTTGACGCATTATCACTTGAATATATTCCGTCAGAAATATTATTGAGTTCTTTCTACAATCCTTTTGTAATCGATATTTTCGTGAATTCTTTTTGTGATCTCATAATAATATACGTCTCGAAACGTCATCCTAAAATAGTTTAAGCTTAATCGTCAAAATTCAAGGACACGTATATGTAAATTTTTTTATAAACTATTCTTATTCTAAAATATATATATATATATATATATATATATATATATATATATATATATATATATATATATATTTAACTTGGTATACTAATTGATAAGTTTATAATCGTATTTTAACTATAAAAGCCCAGCAATATGTGATCTCCTAACAACGTACACTAATAACTTTATCCTAAAGTATATTTAATAATAATTACCGAAATTCAAGTTGACATATCTATGAACTTTTCAAAAGTCATTCTTATCTTAAAATAAGTCAGTAAATATGAAACTGGTATGTCAATTACTAAGTCCACAAACTGATTTTACTACAAAAGGTGAATGTAATTTTTTTCACATCCACCATCAAGAAAATTTTATTTTTTTTACATAGTATATTTCAAGTCAAACAAGGTTTCTACTTACTAGCTTTATATTTAAAAGATTTTTCAATTTATGACTTTATGCATTCACTATTGTAAACTAATTATTATTTTTATTTTATTTTTTGTGTAGATAAGATGAATACTTTAATCAACAATGAAGAGTTCAACGAGGAGAAAGTGGTCTTCATAATGGCAGAAACGGGAACGGGAAAATCCCATCTCTCTGTTGACATTTCCACCCATTTAGGAGGAGAAATAATCAACTCGGACAAAATGCAAGTTTACAACGGAATTGAAATTGTTACAAACAAGATCACACACAATGAGAAACAAGGTGTACGACACTAGTTGTTAGGTCTATATATTTATTAACAAATAGTACTTTTGGTTATCAAATCTATGCTCCACTAAATAAAACTCTTCTTTAAATACATGTTGCATGCAGGGCTAGTGGATGAGGTGCGGCAGATTTTCATTCCAGATGCAAAATTACACCTAAGGAATCCGACGGTCCATTGGTGTCCCTGAAATGGACAAATACTTAAGGGAAGAAACAATTACAAGCGGATATGATGAATCAAAATAGATGATTCTTCAAGATTCAATTTCAAGTATCAAACGTAATACTCGTTTGTTGATCTGTAACGAACTTGACAAGATTCAACGATTAATAAATGATAAAGTATGGTCGGTGCATCATATTATTGCTACGGACGTTTTCAAAGAATATAGAAAAGAAGACGGAGACGTTGACGAAGCATGGAGGAATACTGTTTTGCAACCACGCCATGATATTTTGAAAAGATTTCTCAAAAATGATCATCACAATATTATTATCGGGTGTACATAAACAGTCATTATCTCCATCTTGTGTTTTGGTCACTTTTATTTTTGACCTATTTTGTACAGTTTGTATCGTATTACAAATATATATATATAATATGACCCTTATTTCTATATATGTTACTCTTGTTTGTAAAAGAATTCTTATTTATAGAGGAAATATTTATTTTAAGTTCCGATCCAAGCCCAAGCCCCAACTCCAAGTCCAAGTCTTGTATATTTAATATATATTAATATAAATGCGAACATACACAATTACATGAGATCACTCATAATGTCACCGTAATAGAGTGATAAAATAAATTTCCGTAAATGTTCGTTAAGATTCCACCCTAAAAGAATTTGCAAGAATAGAATTCTTAATTCAAAACTTAAAACTGTTACATAGACAAAGAAGATAAAATAGTATATTTGCAACCTAATGGTAATGAATATGTTCAACCTAATTCTATCACGGCGATGGTAATAGAATTCTTTATCTATGTAACATTTTTAAGTTTTGAGTTAACAATTCTGTTCTTTCAAATCCTTTTAGGGTGGAATCTTCCCGAATATTTATGATAATTTATTTTATCACTCTATTACCTTGATATTATGAGTGATCTCATGTAATTGTGTACGTACACATTTATATTAATATATATTAAATATACAATTCTTGAACTTGGAATTGAGGCTTGGGCTTGGATCGGAATTTAAAATAAATATTTCCTCTATAAATAAGAATTATTTTACAGACAAGAGTAACATATATAGAAAGAAGGGTCATATCATATATATATATTTGTAATGCGATACAAACTGTACAAAATAGGTCAAAAATTAAAGTGACCAAAACACAAGATGGAGATAATGACAGTTTATGTACACCCGATAATAATATTCTGATGATCAATTTTTAGAAATCTTTTCACAATATCTAGGCATGGTTGCAAAACAGTATTCCTCCATGCTTTGTCAACGTCTTCATCTTCTTTTCTATCTTCTTTGAAAACGGCCGTAGCAATAATATGATGCACCGACCACATTTTATCGTTTATTAATCGTTGAATCTTGTCAAGTTGGTTACAGATTAACAAAAGAGTATTACGTTTGATACTTGAAATTGAAGCTTGAAGAATCACCTGCTTTGATTCATCATCTCCGCCTGTATTTGTTTCTTCCCTTAAGTATCTGTCCATTTAAGGGACACCAATGGACCGTCAGATTCTTTTGGTGTAATCTGCATCTCGAATGAAAATTTGCCGCACCTCATACACTAGTCCTACATGCAACATATATTTAAAGAAGAGTTTTATTTAGTGGAACATAGATTTGATAACCAAAAGTACTATTAAGAAAATTATATAAGAAACGTTTTTAAATAGTTGCATGATATTATATCTTGATTGATACATAAAATAATTGCAAAAATTACCTGCGTTGACGATTTGATCAATCCTCATGTCAACTCTACGGTTCAAGACTGATTGCTCAACATCTATCTAAATAAAGCAATTATCATACTTATATTTGAACATTAACGCAGGGTCTTCCACATGTTTTTCAATATACGAATTTGACCCTCCAATAATAATTGGAAAACTTTGTGTCTTCAATATTTTTTCTATGTAGACAACATCTTACAAACAAAAATCTTCTGCTGTGAAGTCTGAATCTGGATCAATTTCACCTAAGAAAATGTGATCAAATTAACTTTCTTAGAATTTATAGAAATAATTTTTTAATGGTAAAGTATATTTTTCACTAGAATCTATAATTACTACTATAAAATTATATAGGTAGTCACTAGATATAAGTATTTTTGGAAATAAATAAATATACCTAACAAATAGTGTCGTACACCTTGTTTCTCATTGTGTGTGATCTTGTTTGTAACAATTTCAAGTCCCTTGTAAACTCGTATTTTGGCCGAGTTGATTATTTCTCCTCCAAAATGGGTGGCAAGGTCAATAGAGAGATGAGATTTTTCGTTGCTCCCATTTTGAAGACCATTTTCTTCTCGTTGAACTATTTATTGTTGATTAAAGTATTCATCTTATCTACACAAAAAAGAAAATAAAAATAGTAATTAGTTTACAATAGTGAATGCATAAAGTCAGACATTGAAAAATCTTATAAATATAAAGCTAGTAAGTAGAAACCTTGCTTGACTTGGAATATACTATGTAAAAAAAATAACATTTTCTTGATGGTGGATGTGAAAAAAATTACATTCACCATTTATAGTAAAATCAGTTTGTGGACTTATTAATTGACATACCAATTTCATATTTACTGATATATTTTAGGATAAGAATGACATTTGGAAAGTTCATAGATATGTCCACTTGAATTTTGGTAATTATTATTAAATATATTTTAGAATAAAGTTATTAGTGTACGTTGTTAGGAGATGACATAATGCTGGGCTTTATAGTAAAAGTATGATTATAAACTTCTTAATTAGTATACCAAGTTAAATATATATATATATATATATATATATATATATATATATATATATATATATATATATATATATATATATTAGAATAAGAATAGTTCATGAAAAAATTTACATATACGTAACCTTGAATTTTGACGATTAAGGTTAAATTATTTTAGGATGACGTTTCAAGACGTATATTGTTATGAGATCACAAATAGAAATGAAGAAAAGATCGTTTACAAAAGTATTGTAAAAAGAACTCAATAATATTTCTGACGGAATATATTCAAGTGATAATGCGTCAAATCTTGCACTATTTAATAACATGTCATAAGTGTTAAGCCTAATTCCATTGGAGGGAAGGGAACAATTATCGATAACTATTTCAATTATGAGTATTTATATTAACTTGTGCACCATATAATAATAGATAAGGATTTTATTCAATCAAGCTTCCACTGCCGTGATAGAATTAGGTAGAATATATTCATTACCGTTAGGTTGCAAATTTACTATTTTATCTTCTTTGTCTATGTAACATTTTTAAGTTTTGAGTTAAGATTTCTATTCTTTCAAATCCTTTTATGGTGGAATCTTCCCGAACATTTACGGTAATTTATTTTATCACTCTATTACCTTGACATTATGAGTGATCTCATATAATTGTTTACGTACATATTCATTTAATATATATTAAATATACAAGACTTGGACTTGGAATTGGGGCTTGGGCTTGGATCGGAACTTAAAATAAATATTTCCTCTATAAATAAGAATTCTTTTACAGAAAAGAGTAACATATATAGAAAGAAGGGTCATATCATATATATATTTGTAATGCGATAGTGTACAAAATAGGTCAAAAATTAAAGTGACCAAAACATAAGATGGAGATAATGACAGTTTATGTACACCCGATAATATTATTGTGATGATCATTTTTTAGAAATCTTTTCACAATATCTAGGCACGGTTGCAAAACAGTATTCCTCCATTCTTTGTAAACGTCATCGTCTTCTTTTCTATCTTCTTTGAAAACGTCCGTAGCAATAATATGATGCACCGACCACATTTTATCGTTTATTAATCGTTGAATCTTGTCAAGTTGATTACAGATTAACAATCCAGTATTACGCTTGATAGTTGAAATTGAACCTTGAGAATCATCTGCTTTGATTCATCAACTCCGCCTGTATTTGTTTCTTCCCTTAAGTATATGTCCATTGCACGAACACCAATGGACCGTCGGATTCCTTTGGTTTAATCTGCATCTGGAATTTAAAGAAGGGTTTTATTTAGTGGAACATAGATTTGATAACCAAAAGTAATATTAAGAAAATTATATAAGAAACGTTTTTAGATAGCTGCATGATATTATATCTTGATTGATACATAAAATAATTGCAAAAATTACCTGCGTTGACCATTTGATAAACCCTCATGTAAACTCTACGGTACAAGACTGATTGCTCAACATCTATCCAAATAAAGCAACTATCATACTTATATTTGAGTATTAACACAGCGTCTTTCACAAGTTTTTCAATATACGAATTTGACCATCCAACAATAATTGGAGCACGTTGAGTCTTCAATATTCTTTCTATGTAGACAACAACTTGCAAACAAAAATCTTCTGCTGTGAAGTCTGAATCTGGCTTAATTTCACTTAAGAAAATGTGATCAAATTAACTTTCTCAGAATGTAAAGAAATTATTTTTAATAGTACAATATATTTTCCACTTGAATCTATAATTACTACTATAAAATTATCTAGGTAGTCATTAGATATAAGTATTGTTGGACATAAATATATATATCTAACAAATAGTGTCGTACACCTTGTTTCTCATTGTGTGTGATCTTCTTTGTAACAATTTCAAGTCTCTTGTAAACTTGCATTTTGGCCGAGTTGATTATTTCTCCTCCAAAATGGGTGACAAGGTCAACAAAGAGACGGGATTTTCCCGTTCCCCTTGCTCCCATTATTAAGACCACTTTCTTCTCGTTGAACTCTTTATTGTTATTAAAGTATTCATCTTATCTACACAAAAATTAAAATAACAATAATAATTAGTTTACAATAGTGAATGCATAAAGTCAGACATTGAAAAATCTTGTAAATATAAAACTAGTAAGTAGAAACCTTTCTTGACTTGGAATATACTATGTAAAAAAAAAAAAATATTGATGGTGGATGTGAAAAAAATTACATTCACCTTTTATAGTAAAATCAGTTTGTGAACTTATTAATTGACATAACAATTTCATATTTACTGATATATTTTAGGATAAGAATGACTTCTGAAAAGTTCATAGATATGTCAACTTGAATTTTGATAATTATTATTAAATATATTTTAGGATAAATTTAATAGTGTACGTTGTTAGGACATCACATACTGCTGGGCTTTTATAGTAAAAGTATGATTATAAACATATTAATTAATATACCAATTTAAATATATATATATATATATATATATATATATAAAATTTATATATTTTAGAATAAGAGTAGTTCATGAAAAAATTTACATATACGTGTCCTTGAATTTTGACGATTAAGATTAAATTATTTTAGGATGACGTTTCTAGACGTATATTGTTATGAGTTCACAAATATAATTGACGAAAAGATCGATTACAAAAGGATTGTAAAAAGAACTCAAAAATATTTCTGACGGAATATATTCAAGTGATAATGCGTCAAATCTTGCACTATTTAATAACACATCATAAGTGTTAAGTCTAATTCCATTGGAGGGAAGGGAACATTTATCGATAAGTATTTCAATTATGAGTATTTATATTAACTTGTGCACCATATAATAATAGATAAGGATTTTATTGAATCAAGATTCAATCGCCGTGATAGAACTAGGTAGAATATATTCATTACCGTTAGGTTGCAAATTTACTATTTTATCTTCTTTGTCTATGTAACATTTTTAAGTTATGAGTTAAGAATTATATTCTTTCAAATCCTTTTAGGGTGGAATCTTCCCGAACATTTACTGTAATATATTTTATCACTCTATTACCTTGACATTATGAGTGATCTCATGTAATTGTGTACGTACGCATTTATATTAATATATATTAAATATACAAGACTTGGACTTGGAGTTGGGGCTTGGGCTTGGATCGGAACTTAACAAAAATATTTCCTCTATAAATATTAATTCTTTTACAGAGAAAAGTAACATATATAGAAAGAACTGTCATATCATATATATATTTGTAATGCGATACAAACTGTACAAAATAAGTCAAAAATTAAAGTGACCAAAACACAAGATGGAGATAATGACAGTTTATGTACACCTGATAATAATATTGTGATGATCATTTTTCAGAAATCTTTTCACAATATTTAGGCATGGTTGCAACAGTATTCCTCCATGCTTCGTCAACGTCTTCGTCTTCTTTTCTATCTTCTTTGAAAACGTCTGTAGCAATAATATGATGTACTGACCATATTTTATCATTTATTATTAGTTGAATCTTGTCAAGTTGGTTACAGATTAACAAACGAGTATTACGCTTGATACTTGAAATTGAACCTTGAAGAATCATCTGCTTTGATGCATCATCTCCGCCTGTATTTGTTTCTTCCCTTAAGTATCTGTCCATTTCAGGGACACCAATGGATCGTCGGATTCCTTTGGTGTAATCTGCATCTGGAAAGAAAATCTGCCTCATCTCATCCACTAGCCCTGCATGCAACATATATTTAAAGAAGAGTTTTATTTAGTGGAACATAGATTCGATAACCAAAAGAACTATTAAGAAAATTATATAAGAAACGTTTTTAGATAGCTGCATGTTATTATATCTTGATTGATACATAAAATAATTGAAAAACTTTCCTGCGCTGACCATTTGATCAACCCTCATGTCAACTCTACGCTTCAAGACTGATTGCTAAACATCTATCCAAATAAAGCAACTATCATACTTATATTTGAACATTAACACAGGGTCTTCCACAAGTTTTTCAATATACGAATTTGACCCTCCAAAAATAATTGGAACACGTTGAGTCTTCAATTTTTTTTCTATGTAGACAACATCTTGCAAACAAAAATCTTATACTGTGAAGTCTGAATCTGGCTCAATGTCACCTAAGAAAATGTGATCAAATTAACTTTCTCAGTATTGAAAGAAATAATTTGTTAATAGTAAAGTATATTTTCCACTAGAATCTACAATTACTACTATATAATTATCTAGGTAGTCATTACATATAAGTATTGTTGGAAATAAATATATATACCTAACAAATAGTGTCGTACACATTGTTTCTCATTGTGTGTGATCTTGTTTCTAACAATTTCAAGTCCCTTGTAAACTTGCATTTTGTCCGATTTGATTATTTCTCCTCCAAAATGGGTGGCAAGGTCAATAGAGAGATGAGATTTTCCCGTTCCCGTGTCTCCCATTATGAAGACCACTTTCTTCTCGTTGAACTCTTTATTGTTGATTAAAGTATTCATCTTATCTACACAAAAAATATAATAAAAATAATAATTAGCTTACAATGGTGAATGCATAAAGTCAGACATTGAAAAATCTTGTAAATAATAAGCTAGTAAGTAGAAACCTTGCTTGACATGAAATATACTATGTAAAAAATAAAATTTTCTTGATGGTGATTGTGAAGAAAATTACATTCACCTTTTATAGTAAAATCAGTTTGTGGACTTATTAATTGACATACCAATTTCATATTTACTAATATATTTTAGGATAAGAATGACGTTTCTAGACGTATATTGTTATGAGATCACAAATAGAATTGACGAAAATATCGATTACAAAAGAATTGTAAAAAGAACTCAATAATATTTCAGACGGAATATATTCAAGTGATAATGCGTCAAATCTTGCACTATTTAATAACACGTCACAAGTGTTAAGTCTAATTCCATTGGAGGAAGGGAACAATTATCGATAACTATTTCAATTACGAGTATTTATATTAATTTGTGCACCATATAATAATAGATAAGGATTTTATTGAATCAAGCTTCCATCGCCGTGATAGAATTAGGTAGAATATATTCATTACCGTTAGGTTGCAAATTTACTATTTTATCTTCTTTGTCTATGTAACATTTTTAAGTTTTGAGTTAAGAATTCTATTCTTTCAAATCCTTTTAGGAAGGAATCTTCCCGAACATTTACGAGAATTTATGATATCACTCTATTACCTTGACATTATGAGTGATCTCATGTAATTGTGTATGTACACATTTATATTAATATATATTAAATATACAAGACTTGGACTTGGACTTGTGGCTTGGTCTTGGATCGGAACTTAAAATAAATATTTCCTCTATAAATAAGAATTTCTTTACCGATAAGAGTAACATATATTGAAAGAATGGTCATATAATATATATATATTTGTAATGCGATACAAACTGTACAAAATAGGTCAAAAATTAAAGTGACCAAAACACAAGATGGAGATAATGACAGTTTATGTACACCCGATAATTATATTGTGATGATCATTTTTAAGAAATCTTTCACAATATCTAGGCATGATTGCAAAACAGTATTCCTTCATGCTTCGTCAACGTCTTCGTCTTCTTTTCTATCTTCTTTGAAAATGTCTGTAGCTATAATATTATGCACCGACCACATTTTATCGTTTATTAATCGTTGAATCTTGTCAAGTTGGTTACATATTAACAAATAAGTATTACACTTGATACTTGAAATTGAAGGTTGAAGAATCATCTTCTTTGATTCATCATCTCCGTCTGTATTTGTTTCTTCCCTTAAGTATCTGTCCATTTCAAGGACACCAATGGACCGTCGGATTCCTTTGGTATAATCTGCATTTGGAAAGAAAATCTGCCGCACCTCATCCACTAGCCCTGCATGCAACATATATACAAATAAGAGTTTTATTTAGTGGAACATAGATTTGATAAACAAAAGTACTATTAAGAAAATTATATAAGAAACATTTTTAGATAGCTGCATGATATTATATTTTGATTGATACATAAAATAATTGCAAAAATTACATATGTTGACCATTTGATCAACCCTCATGTCAACTCTACGGTTCAAGACTGATTGCTCAACATCTATCCAAATAAAGCAACTAGCATACTTATATTTGAACATTAACACAGGGTCTTCCACAAGTTTTTCAATATACGAATTTGACCCTCCAACAATAATTGGAACACGTTGAGTCTTCAATATTTTTTCTATGTAGACAACAGCTTGCAAAAAAAAATCTTCTTCTGTGAAGTCTGAATCTAGCTCAATTTCACCTAAGAAAATGTGATCAAATTAACATTCTCAGAATTTAAAGAAATAATTTTTTAATAGTAAAGTATATTTTCCACTAGAATCTATAATTACTACTATAAAATTATCTAGGTAGTCATTAGATATAAGTATTGTTGGAAATAAATATATATACCTACCAAATAATGTCGTACACCTTGTTTCTCATTGTGTGTGATCTTGTTTGTACCAATTTTAAGTCGCTTGTAAACTTGCATTTTGTCCGAGTTGATTATTTCTCCTCCAAAATGGGTGGCAAGGTCAATAGAGACACGTGATATTCCCATTCCAGTTGCTCCCATTATGAAGACCACTTTCTTCTCGTTGTACTCTTTATTGTTGATTAAAGTATTCATCTTACCTACACAAAAAATAAAATAAAAATAATAATTAGTGTAAAATAGTGAATCCATAAAGTCGGACATTGAAAAATCTTGTAAACATAAAGCTAGTTAGTAGAAACCTTGCTTGACTTGGAATATACTATGTAAAAAAAAAAAAAAATCTTGATGGTGGATGTAAAAAAAATTACATTAACCTTTTATAGTAAAATCAGTTTGTGGACTTATTAATTGACATAACAATTTCATATTTAATGATATTTTTAAGGATAAGAATGACTTTTGAAAAGTTCATAGATTTGTCAACTTGAATTTTGGTAATTATTATTAAATATATTTTAGGATAAAGTTATTAGTGTACGTTCTTAGGAGATCACATACTGCTGGGCTTTTATAGTAAAAGTATGATTACAAACTTATAATTAGTATACAAAGTTAAATATATATACACATACATATATACACACACACACATATATATATATATATACACACATATATATATATATATATATAAATTCATATATTTTAGAATAAGAATAGTTCATGAAAAAATTTGCATATACGTGTCCTTGAATTTTGACGATTAAGCTTAAATTATTTTAGGATGACGTTATTGTTATGAGATCACAAATAAAATTGACGAAAAGATCGATTACAAAAGGATTGTAAAAAGAACTCAATAATATTTCTGACAGAATATATTCAAGTGATAATGCGTCAAATTTGCACTATTTAATAACACGTCATAAGTGTTAAGTCTAATTACATTGGAGGGAAGGGAACAATTATCGATAACTATTTCAATTACGAGTATTTATATTAACTTGTGCACCGTATAATAATCGATAAGGATTTTATTGAATCAAGCTTCCATCTTGGGGCTTGGGCTTGCATCGGAACTTAAAATAAATATTTCCTCTATAAATAAGAATTCTTCTATAGACAAGAGTAACATATATAGAAAGAAGGGTCATATAATATATATATTTGTAATGCGATACAAACTGTACAAAATAGGTCAAAAATTAAAGTTACCAAAACACAAGATGGAGATAATGACAGTTTATGTACACCGGATAATAATATTGTGATGATCATATTTGAGAAATCTTTTCACAATATGTAGGCATGGTTGCAAAAACAATATTCCTCCATGCTTCGTCAACGTCTTCGTCTTCTTTTCTATCTTCTTTGAAAACGTCCGTAGCAATCATATCATGCACCGACCACATTTTATCGTTTATTAATCGTTGAATCCTGTCAAGTTGATTACAGATTAACAAATGAGTATTACACTTGATACTTGAAATTGAATCTTGAAGAATCATCTTCTTTGATTCATCATCTCCGTCTGTATTTGTTTCTTCCCTTAAGTATCAGTCCATTTTAGGGACACCAATGGACCGTCAGATTCCTTTGATGTAATCTGCATCTGGAATGAAAATCTGCGGCACCTCATCCACTAGCCCTGCATGCAACATATATTTAAAGAAGAGTTTTATTTAGTGGAACATAGATTTGATAACCAAAAGTACTATTAAGAAAATTATATAAGAAACGTTTTCAGATAGCTGCATGATATTATATCTTGAATGATACATAAAATATTTGCAAAAATTACCTTCGTTGACCATTTGATCAACCCTCATGTCAACTCTACGGTTCAAGACTGATTGCTCAACATCTATCCAAATAAAACAACTATCATACTTATATTTGAACATTAACAGAGGGTCTTCCACAAGTTTTTCAATATACGAATTTGACCCTCCAACAATAATTGGAACACGTTGAGTCTTCAATATTTTTTCTATGTAGACAACAACTTGCAAATAAAAATCTTCTTCTGTGAAGTCTGAATTTGGCTCAATTTCACCTAAGAAAATGTGATCAAATTAACATTCTCAGAATTTAAAGAAATAATTTTTTAATAGTAAAGTATATTTTTCACTAGAATCTATAATTACTACTATAAAATTATATAGGTAGTCATTAGATATAAGTTTTGTTGGAAATAAATATATATACCTACCAAATAATGTCGTACACCTTGTTTCTCATTGTGTGTGATCTTGTTTGTAACAATTTTAAGTCCCTTGTAAACTTGCATTTTGTCCGAGTTGATTATTTCTCCTCCAAAATGGGTGGCAAGGTCAATAGAGAGACGGGATTTTCCCGTTCCAGTTGCTCCCATTATGAAGACCACTTTCTTCTCGTTGTACTCTTTATTGTTGATTAAAGTATTCATCCTATCTACACAAAAAATAAAATAAAAATAATAATTAGTTTAAAATAGTGAATGCATAAGTCGGACATTGAAACATCTTGTAAAATAAAGCTAGTTAGTAGAAACCTTGCTTGACTTGGAATATACTATGTAAAAAAAAAAAAAAAATTCTTGATGGTGGATGTAAAAAAAAATACATTAACCTTTTATAGTAATTAGTTTGTGGACTTATTAATTGACATACCAATTTCATATTTAATGATATTTTTATGGATAAGAATGACTTTTGAAAAGTTCATAGATATGTCAACTTGAATTTTGGTAATTATTATTAAATATATTTTAGGATAAAGTTATTAGTGTACGTTGTTAGGAGATCACATACTGCTGGGCTTTTATAGTAAAAGTATGATTACAAACTTATTTATTAGTGTACAAAGTTAAATATATATACACATACATATATACATATATATATATATATACATACATATATATATATATACATATATACATACATATATATATACATACATATATACATATATATATATACATACATATATACATATATATACATACATATATATATATATATATATATATATATATATATATATATATATATATATATATATATATATATATATATATATATATATATATATATATATATATATATATATATATATATATATATAAATTCACATATTTTAGAATAAGAATAGTTCATGAAAAAATTTGCATATACGTGTCCTTGAATTTTGACGATTAAGCTTAAATTATTTTAGGATGACGTTATTGTTATGAGATCACAAATAGAATTGACGAAAAGATCGATTACAAAAGGATTGTAAAAAGAACTCAATAATATTTCTGACAGAATATATTCAAGTGATAATGCGTCAAATTTGCACTATTTAATAACACGTCATAAGTGTTAAGTCTAATTACATTGGAGGGAAGGGAACAATTATCGATAACTATTTCAATTACGAGTATTTATATTATCTTGTGCACCATATAATAATCGATAAGGATTTTATTGAATCAAGCTTTCATCGCCGTGATAGAATTAGGTTGAATCTATTCATTACCGTTAGGATGCAAATTTACTATTTTATCTTCTTTGTCTATGTAGCATTTTTAAGTTTTGAGTTAAAAATTCTATTCTTTCAAATCCTTTTAGGGTTGAATCTTCCCGAACATTTAAGGTTATTTATTTTATCACTCTATTACCTTGACATTATGAGTGATCTCAGGTAATTGTGTATGTAAGCATTTATATTAATATATATTAAATATACAAGACTTGGACTTGGACTTGGGGCTTGGGCTTGCAGCGGAACTTAAAATAAATATTTCCTCTATAAATAAGAATTCTTCTATAGACAAGAGTAACATATATAGAAAGAAGGGTCATATAATATATATATTTGTAATGCGATACAAACTGTACAAAATAGGTCAAAAATTAAAGTTACCAAAACACAAGATGGAGATAATGACAGTTTATGTACACCGGATAATAATATTGTGATGATCATATTTGAGAAATCTTTTCACAATATCTAGGCATGGTTGCAAAAACAATATTCCTCCATCCTTCGTCAACGTCATCGTCTTCTTTTCTATCTTCATTGAAAACGTCCGTAGCAATCATATCATGCACCGACCATATTTTATCGTTTATTAATCGTTGAATCCTGTCAAGTTGATTACAGATTAACAAACGAGTATTACACTTGATACTTGAAATTGAATCTTGAAGAATCATCTTCTTTGATTCATCATCTCCGTCTGTATTTGTTTCTTCCCTTAAGTATCAGTCCATTTTAGGGACACCAATGGACCGTCAGATTCCTTTGGCGTAATCTGCATCTGGAATGAAAATCTGTGGCACCTCATCCACTAGCCCTGCATGCAACATATATTTAAAGAAGAGTTTTATTTAGTGGAACATAGATTTGATAACCAAAAGTACTATTAAGAAAATTATATAAGAAACGTTTTCAGATAGCTGCATGTTATTATATCTTGAATGATACATAAAATATTTGCAAAAATTACCTTCGTTGACCATTTGATCAACCCTCATGTCAACTCTACGGTACAAGACTGATTGCTCAACATCTATCCAAATAAATCAACTATCATACTTATATTTGAACATTAACAGAGGGTCTTCCACAAGTTTTTCAATATACGAATTTGACCCTCCAACAATAATTGGAACACGTTGAGTCTTCAATATTTTTTCTATGTAGACAACAACTTGCAAACAAAAATCTTCTTCTGTGAAGTCTGAATTTGGCTCAATTTCACCTAAGAAAATGTGATCAAATTAACATTCTCAGAATTTAAGGAAATAATTTTTTAATAGTAAAGTATATTTTTCACTAGAATCTATAATTACTACTATAAAATTATATAGGTAGTCATTAGATATAAGTATTGTTGGAAATAAATATATATACCTACCAAATAATGTCGTACACCTTGTTTCTCATTGTGTGTGATCTTGTTTGTAACTATTTTAAGTCCCTTGTAAACTTGCATTTTATCCGAGTTGATTATTTCTCCTCCAAAATGGGTGGCAAGGTCAATAGAGAGACGGGATTTTCCCGTTCCAGTTGCTACCAGGAGTGAAGGACCACGGGCGGCGCGGGTACGCGGGAGGGGGGAGGAAAGGAGGCAGCGGAGAGACCCAACAAAAAAGAAAAGAAAAAGAATGAATTAGGTTAAAGTCGCAATGGCAAAATCTGGCGCTGTTAAACCGCAAGCTAGGGAGTAGAAACCTGGCTGGACGGGACGAGCCTGAGTGGAAAAAAAAAAAAAAGGCGGGAGGGTGGGAGGAAAAAAAAGACATTAACCGGTGTAGAGTAAAATCAGGGGGGGAATTAGGAATGGAATACCAAGGGCAGAGGGAAGGAGAGGGTGAGGGAGAAGAAAGGGACGGGGAAAAAGTGCAGAGCGAGGGGCACACGTGATAGGGGGGACGGAGGAGGAACAGCAGTGTGAGGAGATGGGAGGAGGTGGACGGGGGGAGGAGGAGCACAGATGCTGGGCGGTGTGGTAAGGAAAAGGAGGATGACTAAACGGAGGAAGGGTGGGACAAGGGGAAAGAGATAGACCCAGAAAGAGACATACAGGAGCTGTGGATCAGACCGAAGATAGTATATATCGATAGAGAGAGAGACATACATACAGAGCGAGTAGAGAGATATATAGACATACATATATGATATATAAGAGATATATAGATATATGTACATACATCCCCCCCCCCCCCCCCCCCCCGTGCATATATCTATAGATAGTAGATGAACAGACAGACAGAAAAAATTTGCATATACGTGTCTTTGAATTTCGACGATTAAGCTTAAATTATTTTAGGATGACGTTATTGTTATGAGATCACAAATAAAATTGACGAAAAGATCGATTACAAAAGGATTGTAAAAAGAACTCAATAATATTTCTGACAGAATATATTCAAGTGATAATGCGTCAAATTTGCACTATTTAATAACACGTCATAAGTGTTAAGTCTAATTACATTGGAGGGAAGGGAACAAGTATCGATAACTATTTCAATTACGAGTATTTATATTAACTTTTGCACCATATAATAATCGATAAGGATTTTATTGAATCAAGCTTCCATCGCCGTGATAGAATTAGGTTGAATCTATTCATTACCGTTAGGATGCAAATTTACTATTTTATCTTCTTTGTCTATGTAACATTTTTAAGTTTTGAGTTAAGAATTCTATTCTTTCAAATCCTTTTAGGGTGGAATCTTCCCGAACATTTAAGGTTATTTATTTTATCACTCTATTACCTTGACATTATGAGTGATCTCATGTAATTGTGTATGTAAGCATTTATATTAATATATATTAAATATACAAGACTTGGACTTGGACTTGGGGCTTGGGCTTGCATCGGAACTTAAAATAAATATTTCCTCTATAAATAAGAATTCTTCTATAGACAAGAGTAACATATATAGAAAGAAGGGTCATATAATATATATATTTGTAATGCAATACAAACTGTACAAAATAGGTCAAAAATTAAAGTTACCAAAACACAAGATGGAGATAATGACAGTTTATGTACACCGGATAATAATATTGTGATGATCATATTTGAGAAATCTTTTCACAATATGTAGGCATGGTTGCAAAAACAATATTCCTCCATGCTTCGTCAACGTCTTCGTCTTCTTTTCTATCTTCTTTGAAAACGTCCGTAGCAATCATATCATGCACCGACCACATTTTATCGTTTATTAATCGTTGAATCCTGTCAAGTTGATTACAGATTAACAAACGAGTATTACACTTGATACTTGAAATTGAATCTTGAAGAATCATCTTCTTTGATTCATCATCTCCGTCTGTATTTGTTTCTTCCCTTAAGTATCAGTCCATTTTAGGGACACCAATGGACCGTCAGATTCCTTTGATGTAATCTGCATCTGGAATGAAAATCTGCGGCACCTCATCCACTAGCCCTGCATGCAACATATATTTAAAGAAGAGTTTTATTTAGTGGAACATAGATTTGATAACCAAAAGTACTATTAAGAAAATTATATAAGAAACGTTTTCAGATAGCTGCATGATATTATATCTTTATTGATACATAAAATATTTGCAAAAATTACCTTCGTTGACCATTTGATAAACCCTCATGTCAACTCTACGGTTCAAGACTGATTGCTCAACATCTATCCAAATAAAGAAACTATCATACTTATATTTGAACATTAACAGAGGGTCTTCCACAAGTTTTTCAATATACGAATTTGACCCTCCAACAATAATTGGAACACGTTGAGTCTTCAATATTTTTTCTATGTAGACAACAACTTGCAAACAAAAATCTTCTTCTGTGAAGTCTGAATTTGGCTCAATTTCACCTAAGAAAATGTGATCAAATTAACATTCTCAGAATTTAAGGAAATAATTTTTTAATAGTAAAGTATATTTTTCACTAGAATCTATAATTACTACTATAAAATTATATAGGTAGTCATTAGATATAAGTATTGTTGGAAATAAATATATATACCTACCAAATAATGTCGTACACCTTGTTTCTCATTGTGTGTGATCTTGTTTGTAACAATTTTAAGTCCCTTGTAAACTTGCATTTTATCCGAGTTGATTATTTCTCCTCCAAAATGGGTGGCAAGGTCAATAGAGAGACGGGATTTTCCCGTTCCAGTTGCTACCATTATGAAGACCACTTTCTTCTCGTTGTACTCTTTATTGTTGATTAAAGTATTCATCTTATCTACACAAAAAATAAAATAAAAATAATAATTAGTTTAAAATAGTGAATGCATAAGTCGGACATTGAAAAATCTTGTAATCATAAAGCTAGTTAGTAGAAACCTTGCTTGACTTGGAATATACTATGTAAAAAAAAAAAAAAAATTCTTGATGGTGGATGTAAAAAAAAAATACATTAACCTTTTATAGTAAAATCAGTTTGTGGACTTATTAATTGACATACCAATTTCATATTTAATGATATTTTTAAGGATAAGAATGACTTTTGAAAAGTTCATAGATATGTCAACTTGAATTTTGGTAATTATTATTAAATATATTTTAGGATAAAGTTATTAGTGTACGTTGTTAGGAGATCACATACTGCTGGGCTTTTATAGTAAAAGTATGATTATAAACTTATTAATTAGTATACCAAGTTATATATATATACATATATATATATATATATATATATATATATATATATATATATATATATATATATATATATATATATATATATATATATATATATATATATATATATATATATATATATATATATATATAAATTCACATATTTTAGAATAAGAATAGTTCATGAAAAAATTTGCATATACGTGTCCTTGAATTTTGACGATTAAGATTAAATTATTTTAGGATGACGTTATTGTTATGAGATCACAAATAGAATTGACGAAAAGATCGATTACAAAAGGATTGTAAAAAGAACTCAATAATATTTCTGACAGAATATATTCAAGTGATAATGCGTCAAATTTGCACTATTTAATAACACGTCATAAGTGTTAAGTCTAATTACATTGGAGGGAAGGGAACAATTATCGATAACTATTTCAATTACGAGTATTTATATTAACTTGTGCACCATATAATAATCGATAAGGATTTTATTGAATCAAGCTTTCATCGCCGTGATAGAATTAGGTTGAATCTATTCATTACCGTTAGGATGCAAATTTACTATTTTATCTTCTTTGTCTATGTAACATTTTTAAGTTTTGAGTTAAGAATTCTATTCTTTCAAATCCTTTTAGGGTGGAATCTTCCCGAACATTTAAGGTTATTTATTTTATCACTCTATTACCTTGACATTATGAGTGATCTCATGTAATTGTGTATGTAAGCATTTATATTAATATATATTAAATATACAAGACTTGGACTTGGACTTGGGGCTTGGGCTTGCATCGGAACTTAAAATAAATATTTCCTCTATAAATAAGAATTCTTCTATAGACAAGAGTAACATATATAGAAAGAAGGGTCATATAATATATATATTTGTAATGCGATACAAACTGTACAAAATAGGTCAAAAATTAAAGTTACCAAACCACAAGATGGAGATAATGACAGTTTATGTACACCGGATAATATATGTGATGATCATATTTCAGAAATCTTTTCACAATATCTAGGCATGGTTGCAAAAACAATATTCCTCCATGCTTCGTCAACGTCATCGTCTTCTTTTCTATCTTCATTGAAAACGTCCGTAGCAATCATATCATGCACAGACCATATTTTATCGTTTATTAATCGTTGAATCCTATCAAGTTGATTACAGATTAACAAACGAGTATTACACTTGATACTTGAAATTGAATCTTGAAGAATCATCTTCTTTGATTCATCATCTCCGTCTGTATTTGTTTCTTCCCTTAAGTATCAGTCCATTTTAGGGACACCAATGGACCGTCAGATTCCTTTGGCGTAATCTGCATCTGGAATGAAAATCTGTGGCACCTCATCCACTAGCCCTGCATGCAACATATATTTAAAGAAGAGTTTTAATTAGTGGAACATAGATTTGATAACCAAAAGTACTATTAAGAAAATTATATAAGAAACGTTTTTAGATAGCTGCATGATATTATATCTTAAAAGATACATAAAATATTTGCAAAAATTACCTTCGTTGACCATTTGATCAACCCTCATGTAAACTCTACGGTTCAAGACTGATTGCTCAACATCTATCCAAATAAAGCAACTATCATACTTATATTTGAACATTAACAGAGGGTCTTCCACAAGTTTTTCAATATACGAATTTGACCCTCCAACAATAATTGGAACACGTTGAGTCTTCAATATTTTTTCTATGTAGACAACAACTTGCAAACAAAAATCTTCTTCTGTGAAGTCTGAATTTGGCTCAATTTCACCTAAGAAAATGTGATCAAATTAACATTCTCAGAATTTAAGGAAATAATTTTTTAATAGTAAAGTATATTTTTCACTAGAATCTATAATTACTACTATAAAATTATATAGGTAGTCATTAGATATAAGTATTGTTGGAAATAAATATATATACCTACCAAATAATGTCGTACACCTTGTTTCTCATTGTGTGTGATCTTGTTTGTAACAATTTTAAGTCCCTTGTAAACTTGCATTTTATCCGAGTTGATTATTTCTCCTCCAAAATGGGTGGCAAGGTCAATAGAGAGACGGGATTTTCCCGTTCCAGTTGCTACCATTATGAAGACCACTTTCTTCTCGTTGTACTCTTTATTGTTGATTAAAGTATTCATCTTATCTACACAAAAAATAAAATAAAAATAATAATTAGTTTAAAGTCGCACATTGAAAAATCTTGTAAACATAAAGCTAGTTAGTAGAAACCTTGCTTGACTTGGAATATACTATGTAAAAAAAAAAAAATTCTTGATGGTGGATGTAAAAAAAAATACATTAACCTTTTATAGTAAAATCAGTTTGTGGACTTATTAATTGACATACCAATTTCATATTTAATGATATTTTTAAGGATAAGAATGACTTTTGAAAAGTTCATAGATATGTCAACTTGAATTTTGGTAATTATTATTAAATATATTTTAGGATAAAGTTATTAGTGTACGTTGTTAGGAGATCACATACTGCTGGGCTTTTATAGTAAAAGTATGATTACAAACTTATTAATTAGTGTACAAAGTTAAATATATATACACATACATATATACATACATATATATATATATACATACATACATATATATATATATATATATATATATATATATATATATATATATATATATATATATATATATCACATATTTTAGAATAAGAATAGTTCACGAAAAAATTTGCATATACGTGTCCTTGAATTTTGACGATTAAGTTTAAATTATTTTAGGATGACGTTATTGTTATGAGATCACAAATAGAATTGACGAAAAGATCGATTACAAAAGGATTGTAAAAAAAACTCAATAATATTTCTGACAGAATATATTCAAGTGATAATGCGTCAAATTTGCACTATTTAATAACACGTCATAAGTGTTAAGTCTAATTACATTGGAGGAAAGGGAACAATTATCGATAACTATTTCAATTACGAGTATTTATATTAACTTGTGCACCATATAATAATCGATAAGGATTTTATTGAATCAAGCTTCCATCGCCGTGATAGAATTAGGTTGAATATATTCATTACCGTTAAGATGCAAATTTACTATTTTATCTTCTTTGTCTATGTAACATTTTTTAAGTTTTGTGTTAAGAATTATATTCTTTCAAATCCTTTTAGGGTGGAATCTTCCCGAACATTTAAGGTTATTTATTTTATCACTCTATTACCTTGACATTATGAGTGATCTCATGTAATTGTGTATGTAAGCATTTATA
This sequence comes from Solanum sitiens, assembly GCA_016801875.1. Taxonomy (NCBI): domain Eukaryota; kingdom Viridiplantae; phylum Streptophyta; class Magnoliopsida; order Solanales; family Solanaceae; genus Solanum; species Solanum sitiens. Next base: position 42,083 of record JABWTJ010000519.1, read on the forward strand.
TTAATATATATTAAGTATACAAGACTTGGACTTGGACTTGGGGCTTGGGCTTGCATCGGAACTTAAAATAAATATTTCCTCTATAAATAAGAATTCTTCTATAGAAAAGAGTAACATATATAGAAAGAAGGGTCATATAATATATGTATTTGTAATGCGATACAAACTGTACAAAATAGGTCAAAAATTAAAGTGACCAAAACACAAGATGGAGATAATGACAGTTTATGTACACCGGATAATAATATTGTGATGATCATATTTGAGAAATCTTTTCATAATATCTAGGAATGGTTGCAAAAACAATATTCCTCCATGCTTCGTCAACGTCTTCGTCTTCTTTTCTATCTTCTTTGAAAACGTCCGTAGCAATCATATCATGCACCGACCACATTTTATCGTTTATTAATCGTTGAATCCTGTCAAGTTGATTACAGATTAACAAACGAGTATTACACTTGATACTTGAAATTGAATCTTGAAGAATCATCTTCTTTGATTCATCATCTCCGTCTGTATTTGTTTCTTCCCTTAAGTATCAGTCCTTTTTAGGGACACCAATGGACCGTCAGATTCCTTTGGTGTAATCTGCATCTGGAATGAAAATCTGCGGCACCTCATCCACTAGCCCTGCATGCAACATATATTTAAAGAAGAGTTTTATTTAGTGGAACATAGATTTGATAACCAAAAGTACTATTAAGAAAATTATATAAGAAATGTTTTCAGATAGCTGCATGATATTATATCTTGAATGATACATAAAATAATTGCAAAAATTACCTTCGTTGACCATTTGATAAACCCTCATGTCAACTCTACGGTTCAAGACTGATTGCTCAACATCAATCCAAATAAAGCAACTATCATACTTATATTTGTGATCTTGTTTGTAACAATATCAAGTCCCTTGTAAACTTGCATTTTGTCCGAGTTTATTATTTCTCCTCCAAAATGGGTGGAAAGATCAATAGAGAGACGAGATTTTCGCGTTCCCGTTGCTCCCATTATGAAGACCACTTTATTTTCGTTGAACTCTTTTTTGTTGATTAAAGTATTCATTTTATCTACAAAAAAAAAAAAATTAGCTTAAAATAGTGAATGTATAAAGTCAGACATTGAAAAATCTTGTAAATATAATGCTAGTAAGTAGAAACCTTGCTTGACTTGGAATATACTATGTAAAAAAAAATCTTGATGGTGGATGTGAAAAAAACTATATTCACCTTTTATAGTAAAATCAGTTTATGGACTTATTAATTGACATACCAATTTCATATTTACTGATATATTTTAGGATAAGAATGACTTTGAAAAGTTCATAGATATGTCAACTTGAATTTTTTTAATTATTATTAAATATATTTTAGGATAAAGTTATTAGTGTACGTTGTTAGGAGATCACATAATGTTGCGCTTTTATAGTAAATATATATATATAAATTCATATATTTTAGAATAAGAATAGTTCTTGAAAAAATTTACATATACGTCTCCTTGAATTTTGACGATTAAGCATAAATTTAGGATAACGTTTCTAGACGTATATTGTTATGAGATCACAAATATAATTGACGAAAAGATCGATTATAAAAGGATTGTAAAAACAACTCAATAATATTACTAACGGAATATATTCAAGTGATAATGCATCAAATCTTGTACTAGTTAATAACACGTCATAAGTGTTAAGTCGAATTCCATTTGAGGGAAGGTAACAATTATCGATAACTATTTCAATTACGAGTATTTATATTAACTTGTGCACCATATAATAATAGATAATGAATTTATTGAATCAAGCTTCCATTGCCGTGATAGAATTAGGTAGAATATATTCATTACCGTTAGGTTGCAAATTTACTATTTTATCTTTTTTTAAGTTTTGAGTTAAGAATTTTATTCTTTCAGATCCTTTTAGGGTGGAATCTTCCCGGACATTTAAGGTAATTTATTTGATCACTCTATTACCTTGACATTATGAGTGATCTTATGTAATTGTGTACGTACGCATTTATATTAATATATATTAGATATACAAGTCTTGGATTTGGACTTGGGGCTTGGGTTTGAATCGGAACTTAAACTAAACATTTCCTCTATAAATAAGATTTCTTTTACAGACAAGAGTAACAAATATATAAAGAAGGGTCATATCATATATATATATTTGTCATGCGATACAGACTGTACAAAATGGATCAAAAATTAAAGTGACCAAAACACAAGATAGAGATAATGACAGTTTATGTACACACGATAATAATATTGTAATGATCATTTTTCAGAAATCTTATCACAATATCTAGGCATGGTTGAAAAACAATATTCCTCCATGCTTCGTTACCGCCTTCATCTTCTTTTCTATCTTCTTTGAAAATGTCCGTAGCAATAATATGATAAACCGACCACATTTTGTAATTTATTAATCGTTGAATCTTGTCAAGTTGGTTACAGATTAACAAACGAGTATTACACTTGATACTTGAAATTGAAGCTTGAAGAATCATCTGCTTTGATTCATCATCTCCGCCTGTATTTGTTTCTTCCCTTAAGTATCTGTCCATTTAAGGGACACCAATGGACCGTCGGATTCCTTTGGTGTAATCTGCATCGGGAATGAAAATCTGCCGCATCTCATCCACTAGCCCTGCATGCAACATATATTTAAAGAAGAGTTTTTTTTAGTGGAACATAGATTTGATAACCAAAAGTACTATTAAGAAAATTATATAGGAAACGTTTTTAGATAGCTACGTGATATTATACCTTGATTGATACATAAAATAGTTACAAAAATTACCTGCGCTGACCATTTGATCAACCCTCATGTCAACGCTATGGTTCAAGACTGATTGCTCAACATCCAAATAAAGCAACTATCATACTTATTATTAACACAGGGTCTTCCACAAGTTTTTCAATATACAAATTAGACCCTCCAACAATAATTGAAACACATTGACTCTTCAATATTTTTATTAATGTAGACAATAGCTTGCAAACAAAAATCTTCTGATGTGAAGTCTGAATCTGGCTCAATTTCACCTAAGAAAATGTGATCAAATTAAATTTCTCAAAATTGAAAGAAATAATTTTTTAAGAATAAAATATATTTTCCACTAGAATCTATAATTACTACTATAAAATTATCTAGGTAGTCATTAGATATAAGTATTGTTGGAAATAAATATATATACCTAACAAATAGTGTCGTACACTTTGTTTCTCATTCTGTGTGATCTTGTTTGTAACAATTTCAAGTCCCTTGTAAACTTTCATTTTGTCCGAGTTGATTATTTATCCTCCAAAATGGGTGGCAAGGTCAACAGAGAGACGGGATTTTCCCATACCCGTTGCTCCCATTATGAAGATCACTTTCTTCTCATGGAACTCTTTATTGTTGATTAAAGTACTCATCTTATCTACACACACAAAAAAAATAGTTTAAAATAGTGAATGCATAAAGTCAGACATTGAAAAATCTAGTAAATATAAAGCTAGTAAGTAGAAACCTTGCATTACTTGGAATATACTATGTAAAAAAAATAAAATTTTGTTGATGGTGGATGTGAAAAAAAGTACATTCACCTTTTATATTAAAAGCAGTTTGTGAAATTTTTAATTGACATACCAATTTCATATTTACTGATATATTTTAGGATAAGAATGACTTTTGAAAAGTTCATAGATATGTCAACTTAAATTTTTGTAATTATTATTAAATATATTTTAGGATAAAGTAATTAGTGTACGTTGTTAGGAGATCACATACTGTTGGGCTTTTATAATAAAAGTATGATTATAAACTTATTAATTAGTATACCAAGTTAAATAAATATATATATATAAATTCATATATTTTAGAATAAGAATAGTTCATGAAAACAATTACATATACGTCTCCTTCAATTTTGATGATTAAGCTTAAATTATTTTAGGATGACGTTTCTAGACTTATATTGTTATGAGATCGCAAATAGAATTGATGAAAAGATCGATTAAAAAGGATTGTAAAAAGAACTCAATAATATTTCTGACGGAATATATTCAAGTGATAATGCGTCAAATCTTGCACTATTTAATAACACGTCATAAGTGTTAAGTCTAATTCCATTTGAGGGAAGGGAACAATTATCGATAACTATTTCAATTACGAGTATTTATATTAACTTGTGCACCATATAATAATAGATAAGGATTTTATTGAATTAAGCTTCCATTGCCGTGATAGAATTAGGTAGAATATATTCATTACCGTTAGGTTGAAAATTTACTATTTTATCTTCTATGAATATGTAACATCTTTATGTTTTGAGTTAAGAATTCTATTCTTTCAAATCCTTTTAGGGTGGAATCTTCCCGAACATTTACGGTAATTTATTTATCACTCTATTACCTTGACATTATGAGTGATCTCATATAATTGTGTACATACGCATTTAGATTAATATATATTAAATATACAAGACTTGGACTTGGACTTGGATCGGAACTTAAAATAAATATTTCCTCTATAAATAAGAATTCTTTTACAGACAAGAGTAACATATATAGAAAGAAGGGTCATATTATATATATATTTGTAATGCGATACAAACTGTACAAAATAGGTCAGAAATTAAAGTAACCAAAACACAAGATGGAGATAATGACAGTTTATGTACACCCGATAGTAATATTGTGATGATCATTTTTGAGAAATATTTTCACAATATCTTGTCATGGTTGCAAAACAGTATTCCTCCATGCTTCGTCAACGTCTTCGTCTTCTTTTCTATCTTCTTTGAAAACATCCGTAGCAATAATATGATGCACCGACCATATTTTATCGTTTTTTAATCGTAGAATCTTGTCAAGTTGGTTACATATTAACAAATGAGTATTATGCTTTATACTTGAAATTGAAGATTGAAGAATCATCCTCTTTGATTTATCATCTCCGCCTGTATTTGTTTCTTCCCTTAAGTATCTGTCCATTTCAGGGACACAAATGGACCGTCAGATTCCTTTGGTGTAATCTGCACCTTGAATGAAAATCTGCCGCACCTCATCCACTAGCCTTGCATGCAACATATATTTAACGAAGAGTTTTATTTAGTGTAACATAGATTTGATAACCAAAAGTACTATTAAGAAAATTATATAAGAAACGTTTTTAGATAGCTGCATGATATTATATCTTGATTGATACATAAAATAATTACAAAAAGCACTTGCGTTGACCATTTGATCAACCCTCATGTCAACTCTACGGTTCAAGACTGATTGCTCAACATCTATCCAAATAAAGCAACTAGCATACTTATATTTGAACATTAACACAGGGTCTTCCACAAGTTTTTCAATATCCGAATTTGACCCTCCAACAATAATTGGAAGACGTTGAGTCTACTATAATTTTTTTATGTAGACAACAACTTGCAAACAAAAATCTTCTGCTGTGAAGTCTGAATCTGGCTCAATTTCACCTAAGAAAATAATATCAAATTAACTTTCTCAGAATTGAAAGAAATAATTTTTTAACAGTAAAGTATATTTTCCACTAGAATCTATAATTACTACTATAAAATTAACTAGGTAGTCATTAGATATAAGTAATTTTGGAAATAAATATATATACCTAACAAATAGTGTCGTAGACCTTGTTTCTCATCGTGTGTGATCTTGTTTGTAACTATTTCAAGTTCCTTGTAAACTTGTATTTTGTCCGAGTTGATTCTTTCTCCTCCTAAATGGGTGGCAAGGTCAATAGAGAGACGGGATTTTCCCGTTTCCGTTGCTCCCATTATGAAGATCACTTTCTTCTCATTGAACTCTTTATTGTTGATTAAAGTATTCATCTTATCTACACAAAAATAAAATAAAAATAATAATTATTTTACAATAGTGAATGCATAAAGTCGGACATTGAAAAATCTTGTAAATATAAAGCTAGTAAGTAGAAACCTTGATTGACTTGGAATATACTATGTAAAAAAAAATATCTTGATGGTGGATATGAAAAAAATTACATTCACCTTTTATAGTAAAATCAGTTTGTGGACTTATTAATTGACATACCAATTTCATATTTAGTTATATATATTAGGATAAGAATGACTTTTGAAAAGTTCATAGATATGTTCAACTAGAAATTTTGTAATTATTATTAAATATATTTTAGGATAAAGTTATTAGTGTACGTTGTTAGGAGATCACATACTGTTGGGCTTTTATAGGAAAGGTATTATTATAAACTTATTAATTAGTATACCAAGTTATATATAGTTATAGTTATATATATATATATATATATATATATATATATATATATATATATATATATATATATATATATGTGTGTGTGTGTGTGTGTGTGTGTGTGTGTGTGTGTGTGTGTGTGTGTGTGTGTGTGTGTGTGTGTGTGAGTGTGTGTGTGTGTGTGTGTGTAAATTCATATATTTTAGAAAAAGAGTAGTTCATGTAAAAATTTACATATACGTGTCCTTGAATTTTGACGATAAAGCTTAAATTATTTTAGGATGACGTTTCTAGACGTATATTGTTATGAGATCACAAATAGAATTGACGAAAAGATCGATTACAAAAGGATTGTAAAAAGAACTCAATAATATTTCTGACGGAATATATTCAAGTGATAATGCATCAAATCTTGCACTATTTAATAACACGTCATAAGTGTTAAGTCTAATTCCATTGGAGGGAAAGGAACAATTATCGATAACTATTTCAATTACGAGTATTTATATTAACTTGTGCACCATATAATAATAGATAAGGATTTTATTGAATCAAGCTTCCATCGCCGTGATAGAATTACGTAGAATATATTCATTACCGTTAGGTTGCAAATTTACTATTTTATCTACTTTGTCTATGTAACATTTTTAAGTTTTGAGTTAAGAATTCTATTCTTTCAAATCCTTTTAGGGTGGAATCTTCCCGAACATTTACGGTAATTTATTTATCACTCTATTACCTTGACATTATGAGTGATCTCATGTAATTGTGTACGTATGTATTTATATTATATATATTAAATATACAAGACTTGGACTTGGACTTGGGGCTTGGGCTAGGATCGGAACTTAAAATAAATATGTCCTCTATAAATAAGAATTCTTTTATAGACAAGAGTAACATATATAGAAAGAAGGGTCATATCATATTTATATTTGTAATGCGATACAAAATTGTACAAAGTACGTCAAAATTAAAGTGACCAAAACACAAGATGAAGATAATGACTGTTCATGTACACCCGATAATAACATTGTGATATTCATTTTTGAGAAATCTTTTCACAATATCTAGGCATGGTTGCAAAACAGTATTCCTCCATGCTTCGTCAACGTCAACGTCTTCTTTTATATCTTCTTTGAAAACGTCCGTAACAATAATATGATGCACCGACCACATTTTATCGTTTATTAATCGTTGAATCTTGTCAAGTTGGTTGTAGATTAACAAACGAGTATTACGCTTGATACTTGAAATTGAAGCTTGAAGAATCATCTGGTTTGATTCATCATCTACGCTTGTATTTGTTTTTTCGCTTAAGTATCTGTCCATTTCAGGGACGCCAATGGACTGTCGGATTCCTTTGGTGTAATCTGCATCTGGAATGAAAATTTGCCGCACCTCATCCACTAGCCCTGCATGCAACATATATTTAAAGAAGAGTTCTATTTAGTGGAACATAGATTTGATAACCAAAAGTTCTATTAAGAAAATTATATAAGAAACATTTTTTTATATCTGCATGATATTATATCTTTATTGATGTATAAAATAATTACAAAAATTATCTCCGTTTACCATTTGATCAACCCTCACGTCAACTCTACGGTTCAAGAATGATCGCTCAACATCTATCCAAATAAAGCAACTATCATACTTATATTTGAACATTAACACAGGGTCTTCCACAAGTTTTTCAATATACGAATTTGACCCTCCAACAATAATAGGAACACGTTGAGTCTTTAGTATTTTTTTCTATGTAGACAACAGCTTGCAAACAAAAATCTTCTGCTGTGAAGTCTGAATCTAGATCAATTTCACCTAAGAAAATGTGATCAAATTAACTTTCTTAGAATTGAAAGAATTATTTTTTTAATAGCAAAGTATATTATCCACTAGAATCTATAATTACTACTATAAAATTATCTAGGTAGTCATTAGATATAAGTATTGTTGGAAATAAATATATATATCTAACAAATAGTGTCGTAGACCTTGTTTCTCATTGTGTGTGATCTTGTTTGAAACAATTTCAAGTCCCTTGTAAACTTGCATTTTGTCCGAGTTGATTCTCTCCTCCAAAATGTGTCGCAAGGTCAACAGAGAGACGGGATTTTCATGTTCCCGTTGCTCCCATTATGAAGATCACTTTCTTCTCGTTGAACTCTTTATTGTTGATTAAAGTATTCATCTTATCTACACAAAAAAAAAAAAAAATAATAATTATTTTACAATAGTGAATGCATAAAGCCAGACATTGAAAAATCTTGTAAATATAAAGCTAGTAAGTAGAAACCTTGATTGACTTGGAATATACTATGTAAAAAAATAAAATTTTCTTGATGGTGGATGTGAAAAAAATTACATTCACCTTTTATAGTAAAATCAGTTTGTGTGACTTATTAATTGACATACCAATTTCATGTTTACTGATATATTTTAGGATAAGAATGACTTTTAAAAAGTTCATAGATATGTCAACTTGAATTTTTGTAATTATTATTAATTATATTTTAGGATAAAGTTATTAGTGTACGTTGTTAGGAGATCACATATATTTGGGCTTTTATAGTAAAAGTATTATTATAAACTTATTAATTAGTATACCAAGTTATATATATATATATATATATATATATATATATATATACATATATTAACTCATATATTTTAGAATAAGAATAGTTCATGAAAAAATTTACATATATGTCTCCTTGAATTTTGACGATTAAGCTTAAATTATTTTAGGATGACGTTTCTAGACATATATTGTTATGAGATCACAAATAAAATTGACGAAAAGATAGATTACAAAAGTATTGTAAAAAGAACTCATTAATATTTCTGACAGAATATATTCAAGTGATAATGCGTCAAATCTTTCACTATTTAATAACACGTCATAAGTGTCGAGTCTAATTCCATTGGAGGGAAGGGAACAATTATCGATAACTATTTCAATTACAAGTATTTATATTAACTTGTGCACCATATAATAATAGATAAGGATTTTATTGAATCAAGCTTCCATCGCCGTGATAGAATTAGGTAGAATATATTCATCACCGTTAGGTTGCAAATTTACTATTTTATCTTCTTTGTCTATGTTTCCGAGGCTTCTTGGAGATTTGTGAGGTAGATGTTTGTCATCTCAGCAGACCTTCTTACTCCTGTTTATGATTTTGTCTACTCTAGAAACAATGTCATATGAAACTTATATTTTCTTTTGATTCAATTGTATACTTTAGAGGCTTGTACACGTGACAACAAGATTTTGGGGTATAATTTAAGTTGATAGTATATTTTTCGCATTTTACCGTAATGGTTGAGTTTTTGGCTGACTTGTCTTGGTGGGATAAGACGAGTGTCATCACGTCCATTTTTGGGTCGTGACTTATAACTTTCCATGCAATCAATCTACTCACGAAATAGTATCACGGGTTCATCATATTTATTAAATATTATGTGATAAAATTGAAGAAAGAAGTCTACATACATTCGACTGAGTGTGATGACAAGTTCTTTTGTGAGTTTGAGTTTGATAATGATTATGGTTCAATGTTTTGTTTTTTTTTGCGAAAAATAGGATAAGGTCTATGGAGATACGATCAAATATAAGTTAAGATACGTAAATTCTTAAAAATCTTGAAGGTATGAGCTAATGTTGATAGATAAAGGGATTGGGTTACATAACTAAATTTAAAAAAAATCAAGTTTTTCATGGTGAGTTTAGGTTTGTGGTAGTGTGTTTTGTCAAGGTATGGATTGGTAAGGTAACAAATGATCGATCGCATGGAGTATGAAGCATTTGGAAGGACTTAAAAATAACTTGAGTAGTAAATTTGGCTACCTTTAATTGTTATATCTAAGGGGGTTTCACACAATGTTTGGTTTAGAGGATAAGATAGAAATATCATGGGTTGTTAGTCCAAGGATAAGACTGGTAAGAAAGTCAATCAAAGGGAAAAAAAAAGAGTATGATGTATCAAAGAGTTCAAGATATTTAGAATTTTGCACCATGGAAATTTAAGAGAAGTGAAGGAATATGACCTCTCATATAGACTCTTGGTTCAAAATTGAAAGATGTATGAGTTTTCATATATAAGTTCTTATATGGCTATGGTTGTGAATTGGTTTGGTATAGACTTACTAGGGATTTATAAGCAATTTTTATGAAGATTGAATTTTGATTTAGGTGAAAACAGTGAGGTGTGTAAGATTATGAATTGTTGTGTGGAGCTAAATGGTTCATATTATGATAGGTGACTTATATATACGAAACAATATGGACCTACAATTATACATATGGTCATTGAGAATTTTGAGGGGACTGAAACTCCTATTTTATTTATGAGATGATGTAGATTGTTATGATATGTTACATAGGAATTTGATGGTTGGTAGACATTGTGAGCTTATAATATGCAGAATTATTGGAGTGACCAAGGATTTCTTTGAGTTTTGACATGGGATACATAATGATATAAATGATAGTTAAAATATAGTATGTGAAAGTTTGTGTGGACTTGACTGTGGGTGTGATTTAATAGTTTTATCTCTATGGGATGGTACTATGTGATAGTTTAAGTGTAAGGTAAATGGTTGGTGTGTCTATGATGTTCTGTTAGTATTAAGAGTTTTGAACTTAGTGAAGTATAGTGGAAAGCATTTTTGGCTCGATAAAATAAGTATTGAGCAATTATAATCGGGACTAGATTGGTGATTATGGGTAGCTACAAAATTTAAGAGATAGTCATATAAATGAAAATGTTGGATATAGGCATGAATTGAAGAAGTATCTAGTGTTATTAGACTTTAGTTTTTTTATATTCTGATGTGACCATCTACTTCATTTTGGATATGATTTGAAGTGTGACTAGTTGTGTATGCTCATATATATTTCCACATCTTTGGGTGAAATTCCTAGTGGTGGATCGGGTGTACCGATCCTGTGATTGTTCTCTTAGTTGGGTGGCATTATTAAGCATACTTGGTCATTTCAATTATAATAGATTTGGTGTTGTTTGAGATAGTTAAAGTATACCGGTGATTCTACACGCACGACTATATGAGAACTTATAGAAGAGCTTCTATGAATAGTTATAGTTATCCGATAATGTTGATAAAGATTCTGCATATTGGGGTGTACCGCTTGTTAGGTGGTTACTTGATCTTATTCTTCTTTGGGTTAGATAAGTTTGATTTTCTCTTGATGAATACTCGATGCCTAAAGATCATACTTTTATAGTTTAAGCTCGTGAAATTATTATGTTCTGGAAAGAGAATCTTGATAGGATCTATGACGGATTGTGTGTTATTAGTGTGATTCATAATGTTATCTTGGTTATGAGAAAAAAGATCTGTCATGATGGTTGTGTTAAGGTCCAATGGGTTTGAGTTTAGATTAAGTTTATGAGTTAGTTTGTGGCTTGATAACCACTCTTGATTTGTAAATCCTCCAAAGTTTGATTTGAAAGTTTAATTCTTAGTAGTTGATCTTGATGAAATAGTTAAGGAGGAGCTCACTTGGAGAGATGAAAACCGACTCTGAAAAATCATGTCTCAGACTGTTGGTAACATTGGTTATTCTTCCTCCTCCATATGTTCAAGGACGAACACGATTTTTAGTGGTGGATAATTAATGACCCGAATAGTCATTTTTTTCTTCTATAAAATTACTATTTTATCCCTTCCCAATAGTTGCCCAAATAGTTCTAATCAGTATGTGAAGTTGATTTGAGAATTTTTAACTATTTTATAAATATATCTATTTAATTAACAAATCTCTCTTAATTTACTAATTAATTTAATTGATGGTTAATGATTCAAACTAATAATTTATTTTAATGCCCTATACCACTATTGGAATAAGCTAAAGAATGCATTTTTCTTTTTATTCGTAACACAAACCGACGGCGGCTCAAAATACATAAAAGAAGGCCGAGAATGAATAAGGTAAATCATCCATAGCCTAATCTTGTATTGCTTATATGGATTGTTCGTTGTTATTATTATTTAATATTATTATTTCTACTATCACAAGGTCGGTTGTGAAAGACTAACAAGAGAAATTAATTTTGAATTGAAAATAAAAATTGGAATCTGGTAACATTATTTTGGACTTGGGAAAGATGCTAGTGATTAATAGGAGTAATCAATTGATTAATGATTACGGGTGATCATTGGACAAGGTCGTCATTGGGTGATTTTGGAGTTATATGATAGATGTTTAATAATCACAAAAGGTTTTCTCGAGTTACTTACTGCATTATAATTTAAGGTTTTGATATACTGAGATAGGTAATTTAATATTACATGTATTGTAGTATGTCAATATTATTAGATTTATAATATTGGAGAAATTGAGACTTATACCTAGACTTGAGATTCGGGAATATGAGAGTTGACATCTTGATATAGGAACTTGATTTTAAGTTTGAGTGAGTTTTTGAGTCTATGCTAAACCTAGAGTAGCATGAGTGTTGTTAGTTTCGGAATCTTATTGTGATTATCTACTTGAATAGATTATATTGCTTTGGAAGCTCAACGAAAAGGAAAAGATCAAGTCCCTGAGTGATTATTTGAATGGCTAAGGCAAGTGAATTTCTGAACTCTTGTTAAGTGTATGGAATGCGTGTATTTCATTGTGGTGTATGTTTGAGAGTAATGGGAATTGGTGATGGGTTGATTTGTCCAAATTGATTAATTCTAACAATGAAAACAAAGGGTAATAAAAGATAATGTGAATAATTGCTTGTGTGTGATGTGTTGATAATAAATAATGGTTTGAAACGCTTGCTGAATCATTGTTGATGTTATTGTGAATTGTGCAATGTTACGAAAATGGTCATATCCTCTTTATTTGTGTGAACATGTCATTTGCATTATTTTAAGACATGATTGTGACAAGTGTTATGTTCATTAAGAATGAATTAGAACTTAGAGAAGATGTACCATTTCGAGGGTCGTATCGCACGCCGCGATGGATACTATATTTCGAGGGACGTATCGCGCGCCGCGATGGTTACTATTATCGAGGGTCGTGTCGTGGGCCGCAACATATGCATGGACAGATATGTCCCCCATCGGTCCCGGACTGAGAGATAGCGGGTGTGTATCACTAGGTCAGACAAACATCATTATACTTGACATTGCATTCCATTGCATTGCACATACTTATCATTAGTGAACTTGATATTGTGTTTTGCTGATTTTGTGAATGCCTTTGTATGGAATTGGTGATTGATGAATAATGAGCTTGTTATTGAGGATATATAATTTGTTAAATTATTGTTGTTGGGGATATGTAATTTGTTAAAGTATCGTTGTTGAGGATATGTAATTTGTTAAAGTATTGTTGTTGAGAACATATAATTTGTTAAAGTGTTGTTGTTGAGAACATGTAATTTGTCAAAGTATTTTTGTTGAGGATATGTAATTTGTTTAAGTGTTCTTGTTGAACTATGTGCGTTGTAAACCGTGAGTTGTTAGGTTGGGCTGATTTTTATGCAGGTTATAGTTGTAGAGGTTCGGTTGGGGGTGGTAGGAGTACCCATATTTCATCCCCTTAGCTTGTGTTTAGTGGTTTACTTGCTCAGTACCGTGTGGTTTGGTACTCACCCCTTGCTTCTACAACTTGTTTTGTAGGTTACTAGCCCAGAACTTACTGATATATTCTCTTCTTTTCCGAGACTTCTTGGAGATTTGTTAGGTAGCTGTTTGTCATCTCACAAGACCTTCTTACTCCCGTTTATGATTTTGTTCTACTCTAAAAACAATGTCATATGAGACTTATATTTTCTTTTGATTCAATTGAATACTTTAGAGGCTTGTACACGTGACAACCATATTTTGGGGTATAATTTAAGTTGATAGTAAATTTTCCGCATTTTATCGTAATGGTTGAGTTTGAGTCTGACTTGTCTTGGTGGGATAAGACGAGTGTCATCACGTCCATTTTTGGGTCGTGACAGTAACATTGTAAGTTTTGAGTTAAGAATTCTATTCTTTCAAATCCTTTTAGGGTGGAATCTTTCCGAACATTTACGGTAATTTATTTTATCACTCTATTACCTTTACATTATGAATGATCTCATGTAATTGTGTATGTACGCATTCATATTAATATATATTAAATATACAAGACTTGGACTTGGACTTGGGGCTTGGGCTTGGATCGGAACTTAAAATAAATATTTCCTCTATAAATAAGAATTCTTTTACAGACAAGAGTAACATATATAAAAGAAGGGTCGTATCATATATATATATTTGTAATGCGATACAAACTGTACAAAATAGGTTAAAAATTAAAGTGACCAAAACACAAGATGGAGATAATGACAGGTTATGTACACCCGATAATAATATTGTGATGATCATTTTGGAAAAATATTTTCACAATATATAGGCACGGTTGCAAAACAGTATTCTTTCGTGCTTCGTCAACGTCTTCGTCTTCTTTTCTATCTTCTTTGAAAACGTCCGTAACAATAATATGATGCACCGACCAGATTTTATCGTTTATTAATTATTGAATCTTGTCATGTTGGTTACAGATTAACAAACGAGTATTACACTTGATACTTGAAATTGAAGCTTGAAGAATCATCTTCTTTGATTCATCATCTCCGCATGTATTTGTTTCTTCCCTTAAGTATCTGTCCATTTCAGGGACACCAATGGACCGTCGGATTCCTTTGGTGTAATCTGCATCTTGAATGAAAATCTGCCTTACCTCATCCACTAGCCCTGCATGCAACACATATTTAAAGAAGAGTTTTATTTAGTGGAACATAGATTTGATAACCAAACGTACTATTAAGAAAATTATATAAGAAACGTTTTTAGATAGCTGCATGATGTTATATCTTGATTGATACATAAAATAATTACAAAAATTACCTCCGTTTACCATTTGATCAACCCTCATGTCAACTCTACGGTTCAAGACTAATTGCTCAACATCTATCCAAATAAAGCAACTATCATACTTATATTAGAACATTAACACAGAGTCTTCCACAAGTTTTTCAATATACGAATTTGACCCTCCAACAATAATTGGAACACGTTGAGTCGTCAATATTTTTTTCTATGTAGACAACAGCTTGCAAACAAAAATCTTCTGCTGGGAAGTCTGAATCTGACTCAATTTCACCTAAGAAAATGTGATGAAATTAACTTTCTCAGAATTGAAAGAAATAACTTTTTAATAGTAAACTATATAATTTCCACTAGAATCTATAATTACTACTATAAAATTATCTAGGTAGTCATTAGATATAAGTATTGTTGGAAATAAATATATATACCTAACAAATAGTGTCGTAGACCTTGTTTCTCATTGTGTGTGATCTTCTTTGTAACAATTTCAAGTCTCTTGTAAACTTGCATTTTGTCCGAGTTGATTCTTTCTCCTCCAAAATGGGTGACAAGGTCAACAGAGAGACGGGATTTTCCCGTTCCCGTTGCTCCCATTATGAAGATCACTTTCTTCTCATTGAACTCTTTATTGTTGATTAAAGTATTCATCTTATCTACAAAAAAAATAAAATAAAAATAATAATTATTTTACAATATTGAATGCATAAAGTCGGACATTGAAAAATCTTGTAAATATAAAGCTAGTAAGTAGAAACCTTGATTGACTTGGAATATACTATGTAAAAAAAATAATCTTGATGGTGGATATGAAAAAAATTACATTCACCTTTTATAGTAAAATCAGTTTGTGGACTTATTAATTGACATACCAATTTCATATTTACTGATATATTTTAGGATAAGAATGACTTTTGAAAAGTTCATAGATATGTTCAACTTGAATTTTTGTAATTATTATTAAATATATTTTAGGATAAAGTTATTAGTGTATGTTGTTAGGAGATCACATACTGTTGGGCTTTTATAGTAAAGGTATTATTATAAACTTATTAATTAGTATACCAAGTTATATATATATATTTGTGTGTGTGTGTGTGTGTGTGTATGTAAATTCATATATTTTAGAAAAAGAGTAGTTCATGTAAAAATTTACATATACGTGTCCTTGAATTTTGACGATTAAGCTTAAATTATTTTAGGATGACGTTTCTAGACATATATTGTTATGAGATCACAAATAGAATTGACGAAAAGATCGATTACAAAAGGATTGTAAAAAGAACTCAATAATATTTCTGACGGAATATATTCAAGTGATAATGCGTCAAATCTTGCACTATTTAATAACACGTCATAAGTGTTAAGTCTAATGCCATTGGAGGGAAGGGAACAATTATCGATAACTATTTCAATTACGAGTATTTATATTAACTTGTGCACCATATAATAATAGATAAGGATTTTATTGAATCAAGATTCCATCGCCGTGATAGAATTAGGTAGAATATATTCATTACCGTAAGGTTGCAAATTTACTATTTTATCTACTTTGTCTATGTAATATTTCTAAGTTTTGAGTTAAGAATTCTATTCTTTCAAATCCTTTTAGGGTGGAATCTTTCCGAACATTTACGGTAATTTATTTATCACTCTATTACCTTGACATTATGAGTGATCTCATGTAATTGTGTACGTACGCTTATATTATTATATATTAAATATACAAGACTTGGACTTGGACTTGGGCCTTGGGATTGGATCGGAACTTAAAATAAATATTTCCACTATAAATAACAATTCTTTTATAGACAAGAGTAACATATATAGAAAGAAGGGTCATATCATATATATATTTGTAATGCGATAAAAATTGTACAAAGTAGGTCAAAATTAAAGTGACCAAAACACAAGATGAAGATAATGACAGTTTATGTACACTCGATAATAATATTGTGATATTCATTTTTGAGAAATCTTTTCACAATATCTAGGCATGGTTGCAAAACAGTATTCCTCCATGCTTCGTCAACATCTTCGTATTCTTTTACATCTTCTTTGAAAACGTCCGTAGCAATAATATGATGCACCGACCACATTTTATCGTTTATTAATCGTTGAATCTTGTCAAGTTGGTTGCAGATTAACAAACGAGTATTACGCTTGATACTTGAAATTGAAGCTTGAAGAATCATCTGTTTTGATTCATCATCTACGCTTGTATTTGTTTTTTCGCTTAAGTATCTGTCCATTTAAGGGACACCAATGGACTGTCGGATTCCTTTGGTGTAATCTGCATCTTGAATGAAAATTTGTCGCACCTTATCCACTAGCCCTGCATGCAACATATATTTAAAGAAGAGTTTTATTTAGTGGAACATAGATTTGATAACCAAAAGTACTATTAAGAAAATTATATAAGAAACGTTTTTTGATATCTGCATGATATTATATCTTTATTGATACATAAAATAATTTCAAAAATAACCTCCGTTTACCATTTGATCAACCCTCATGTCAACTCTACGGTTCAAGGCTGATTGCTCAACATCTATCCAAATAAAGCAACTATCATACTTATATTTGAACATTAACACAGGGTCTTCCACAAGTTTTTCAATATACGAATTTGACCCTCCAACAATAATAGGAACATGTTGAGTCATTAGTATTTTTTTCTATGTAGACAACAGCTTGCAAACAAAAATCTTCTACTGTGAAGTCTGGATCTGGATCAATTTCACCTAAGAAAATAATATCAAATTAACTTTATTAGAATTGAAAGAATTAATTTTTTAATAGTAAAGTATATTGTCCACTAGAATCTATAATTACTACTATAAAATTATCTAGGTAGTCATTAGATATAAGTATTGTTGGAAATAAATATATATATCTAACAAATAGTGTCGTAGACCTTGTTTCTCATTGTGTGTGATCTTGTTTGTAACAATTTCAAGTCCCTTGTAAACTTGTATTTTGTCCGAGTTGATTCTCTCCTCCAAAATGGGTGGCAAGGTCAACAGAGAGAAGGGATTTTCCCGTTCCCGTTGCTCCCATTATGAAGATCACTTTCTTCTCGTTGAACTCTTTATTGTTGATTAAAGTATTCATTTTATCTATACAAAAAATAAAATAAAAATAATAATTAGTTTACAATACTGAATGCATAAAGTCAGACATTGGAAAATCTTGTAAATATAAAGCTAGTAAGTAGAAACATTGCTTGACTTGGAATATACTATGTAAAAAAAATAAAATTTTCTTGATGGTGGATGTGAAAAAAAATTACATTCACCTTTTATAGTAAAATCAGTTTGTGGACATATTAATTGACATACCAATTTCATATTTACAGATATATTTTAGGATAAGAATGACTTTTGAAAAGTTCATAGATATGTCAACTTGAATTTTGTAATTATTATTAAATATATTTAGAATAA
Organism: Solanum sitiens; assembly: GCA_016801875.1. Taxonomy (NCBI): domain Eukaryota; kingdom Viridiplantae; phylum Streptophyta; class Magnoliopsida; order Solanales; family Solanaceae; genus Solanum; species Solanum sitiens. The sequence continues at coordinate 60,658 of JABWTJ010000519.1, forward strand.
AATTATTAGTGTACGTTGTTAGGAGATCACATACTTTTGAGCTTTTATAGTAAAAGTATGATTATAAACTTATTAATTAGTATACCAAGTTAAATATGTATATACATATATATATAAATTCATATATTTTAGAATAAGAACAGTTCATGAAAAAATTTACATATATGTCTACTTGAATTTTTACGATTAAGCTTAAATTATTTTAGGATGACATTTCTAGACGTATATTGTTATGAGATCACAAATAGAAATGACATAAAGATCGATTACAAAAGGATTGTAAAAAGAACTCAATAATATTTCTGACGGAATATATTCAAGTGATAATGCGTCAAATCTTGCACTATTTAATAACACGTCATTAGTGTTAAGTCTAATTCTATTGGAGGGAAGGGGACAATTATCGATAAATTTTTTAATTACGAGTATTTATATTAATTTGTGCACCATATAATAATAGATAAGGATTTTATTGAATCAAGCTTCCATCTCCGTGATAGAATTAGGTTGAATATATTCATTACCGTTAGGTTGCAAATTTGCTATTTTATCTTCTTTGTCTATGTAACATTTTTAAGTTTTGAGTTCAGAATTCTATTCTTTCAAATCCTTTTAGGGTGGAATCTTTCCGAATATTTACGGTAATTTATTTTATCACTCTATTACCTTGACATTATGAGTGATCTCATGTAATTGTGTACATACACATTCATATTAATATATATTAAACATACAAGACTTGGACTTGGACTTGGGGCGTGTGCTTGGATCGGAACTTAAAATAAATATTTCCTCTATAAATAAAGTGTAATGACCCGAAATATAATTTTTGAATATTTAAAACTATTCAATAACTATAGTTACTTAATTGGCAGATATTTATTAAATAATTTCTTTTAATTTAATTGATGGTTAATGAGTTAAGTTTATAATTTGTTTTTGCCCATATATTAAAATAAGTTATTAGGGTTAATTGATTTAGAAAAGAAAGGGAGGTAAAAACTTACCTAAGCGGATGAACATGAGAGGAAGAGAACGTCTGCACTTCATGTTTCGAATAGGTACGCTTTTAAACATTGAATTGAGTATATGTCTAAAGGTTACAGTTTATTAATTTATTATTACTATATGTTGGTGGTTTAATGCAAGACTTTGGGTTAGAGGGAATATGATATTAAAGGCTAAGGTGTTCAGTGGGTAATTTTGTTTGCAGTTGGTAGTGATAACTTTGTTTGCAGTGATAATGAGTGAAGTGATACTTTTATTTGCACTTGGTGGTGCCCAGCGAATGAGCTGGTGATTTTTGTAACATGGTATTCCTCGATGAGATTTAATTTATTTACGGATTCTTCTATAATATCAAATTATAATTCAAGCTTTGATGTATTGAGATAGGTAATTAAATATTAAGGGCATTGTATTATATAAATACCATTAGCTTTATGGTATCGGATAATGAAAACTTAAACCTAGACTTGAATTTGGAAGTATAAGGGTTGACATGATAATTGGCATCAAAATTTAGGAACTTGATTTTTTAGGTTTTGTGTAAGTTTTTGGGTCTAGGCCAGACCTATAGAAATATGGTTGTTGTTAGTTTTAAAAACTTATTGTGATTATATATGTGAATAGATTGCTTTGAGTTAGAAGTTCAACAAATGAGAAAGGCTCAAGTCCGGGTGTAAGTTCTTATTGGATTCAGGCAAGTGAATTTCTAAACTTTTGTTTAAGTGTATGGAATACATGTATTTCCTTGTGGTATATGTTTGAGAGTAATGAGACTTGGTGATGGGTTGACTTGTCCACATTGATTAATTCTAATGATGAAAAAGGGGTAACAAAAGACAATGTGATTAATTGTTTATGTGTGATGTGTTGAGAAAGGTTTGAAAGCTTGTTGAATCATTGTTGATGTGATATCATGTTTGTGTTGTGGTGAATTGTGCAATGTTATAAAAATGGTCATCTCCTCATTATTTGCGTGAACATGTCAATTGTATTATTCTGAGACATGGTTGTGACAAGTGTTATGTGCATTGAGAAAGAATGAGAACTTAAAGAGAATGTACCATTTCGAGGGACGTATCGCGCACCGCGATGGATACTATATTTCGAGGGACGTATCACGCGCCACGATGGTTACTATTATCGAGGGTCGTGTCGTGCGCCGCGACATATGCATGGACAGATATGTCCCCCATGGGTGCCTGACTGAGAGACAGCGGGTGTGTATCACTAGGTCAGATATGCATCATTATACTTGACATTGCATTCCATTGCATTGCACATACTTATCATTAGTGAACTTGATATTGTGTTTTGCTGATCTTGTGATTGTCTTTCTGTGAAACTTGTGATTGTTGAATATTGAGCTTGTTATTGAGGATATGTAATTTGTTGAAGTGTTGTTGTTGAGGATATGTAATTTGTTGAAGTATTGTTATTGAGAATATGTAATTTATTGAAGTGTTGTTGTTGAGGATATGTAATTTGTTGAAGTGATTTTATTGAGGATATGTAATTTGTTGAAGTGTTGTTGTTGAGGATATAGAATTTATTTAAGTGTTGTTGTGGAGGATATGGAATTTGTCTAAGTGTCGTTGTTGAGTTACATGCTATGTAAACTGTGAGCTGTTAGCTTGGACTGATTTTTATACAGATTGTAGTTGTGGAGGTTCGGTTGGGGTGGTAGGATGTAACGACCCGCTAGGTCGTTTTGAGAACTGGGACTATTTTGACTCTTTCCGTAAAATTTAAATGGGAACTTCAAAATATTTGATAACTAAGAGTATCTAGTTGATGAAAATTTGAATAAATAATTAATATAGTTAATCGTTAGTGGGCCAAATCCATAATTCATTTAATACCTTTTATACTTGACCCTTGTAATTAAATTAAGTTAGTGAAATTAGCCACTTTTAATACTTAAGTATCAATAGAAAAGAAAGAAATAAGGGCACAAAAACTACCGACGAAGACGTGGACGACTCATCAGATTGCAGGTGAGTTGATGCAAACAAATTTTAGGCCTTGTATGATTAAATTGCTAGGTCTCAAAAGATAAAATAGTATTATATTAGTTAAGTTGTTAAGGAATTGGAAGTTAGCTAAACTTGGCCGTGAATGTAGCGTACGTGTGGTTTTTTTTTGGGATTTTTTGGGGCACAATTTGTTGAATCAATTGATAACTAATGATTATTATTAATTGAGGCAATGATTAGAAGGTTGTTTAATTAATTAGGAGTAGTAAGTAGCTAATCACTGGAAGGGTTATATATGATAGTTAATTGAAATTTAGTAGCCAGGTATAATTTTGTTCCGTCTTTTCTTCGTAGTTGGAGCTTGCTGTTACTTTGTTAATATTGGAATTATAATTGTTGTAGTTAATGTAGTTTTAGGGAGAGATTTGAGGGTCATATTGAGGGCAGGGACGAAGTAATAATGTGAGGACTCTTGTTCCATTCCAAAGTTCATATATATTCCAAGTGCCCGGCTACACATTTAGGTTTCTTTATTTACTCTTATTATTCCTTGATTGGTTGTTGTTTGGTTAGGAAAACAGTGGAAGATACGGATTATATAAAGAGGTGTTATACGAACTTGTTTAATTACGAGTAAGGTACAATTGGTAGGTTGAGAATGTCCTGAAGCTTTGTGAATAGGGAAGGTACAATTGGTAGGTTGAGAATGTACGTGTTTTTTTTTGGGGGATTTTTGGGGGCACAATTTGTTGAATCAATTGATAACAAATGATTATTATTAATGGAGGCAACGATTAGAAGGTTGTTTAATTGATTAGGTGTAGTAAGTAGCTAATCACTGGAAGGGTTATATATGATAGTTAATTGAAATATAGTAGCCAGGTATAATTTTGTTTCGTCTTTTCTTAGTAGTTGGAGCTTGCTGTTACTTTGTTATTATTGGAATTATAATTGTTGTATTTAATGTAGTTTTAGGGATAGTTTTGAGGGTCATATTGAGGGCAGGGACGAAGTAATAATGTGAGGACTCTTGTTCCATTCCAAAGTTCATATATATGCCAAGCGTGTCTTTGTTAAATTTATGGTAGCCTGGCTACACTTTTAGGTTTCTTTATTTACTCTTATTATTCCTTGACTGGTTGTTGTTTGGTTATGAAAACAGTGGAAGATCCGGATTATATAAAGAGGTGTTATACGAACTTGTTTAATTACGAGTAAGGTACAATTGGTAGATTGAGAATGTCCTGAAGCTTTGGTACGAATTATAAAAGGGAAAGTTACTACTATAGAATTGTAAATTGAGAATGCCAAAACATATGGGCATTAGCTGATATATTATTGACTTGAAATCCTTGTGTGATTGTGTTTTCTTTATTACACCCGTATAGTTGTGATAATTGAGGTGGTTATGTATTATGTTGATATTTGACTTATTGAGGTGCATCATCATCCCCTTATTTGAAATGATATTGTGTACATGCATTGACATGAGATTGAGTATAAGTTGGGCACGTAGAGATTGTCCGTGTTGGGATGGGAGATGTAAAGATTATAATTTGGGCACGTGGAGATCGTCCGTGCGAAAATTATTTGATTTTATGATAGTGCGTTGAGATCGTCCGCACAGACACGTGGAGATCGTTTGTGTCGGTATATGGACCTCGCGAGTCCCCCATGGGTCATGAAGAATTTGGAAGGACATAAAAATTTGAGTATTAAATTGGTTACTTTTGATTGTTATACCTAAGGGGAGTTTCACATAATGTTATGGTTTAGAGGATAAGATTAAAATGTCATGGGTTGTTGGTCAAAGAATAAGACTTAAAAGTGAGTTAGCAAAAAAAGAAAAGAACAAAATTTTGGTGTATTGAAGAGTTCAAGGTATGTTAAATTTCTATGAAGGAAAGAATTTAAGAAAAGTGAAGGAATAAGACCTCTCGTACATGGTTTGTATTGAAAGAATTTATTGATTTTTGTCTATGAGTTTAAATATGATTGTGAGATATGAACTAGTACAGACTTACTAGGAGCTATCGTCATTTTTTTTTTAAAGATTGAGTTTTGTTTGGGTGGTGTGGAGAAGATTATATGTGTTATGTCAAGCTAGATTGTTCAAATTATGCTAGGTAACTTATTAATATTCAACATTGTGGACCTACAATTTTACATGATTAATGAGAATTTCGAGGAAATTGAAACTACTTTGTTGATGGGTTGATACAAACTGTTATGATGTGTTACAGCGGCATTTGATGGTGAGCAGAGGTTATAAGCTTATAGTATACCGAATTATTGGAGTGGCCAAGAATTTCATAAGTGTTTGTATGAGGTATATGATGATTTTGAATGTTAGTTAAAATTTGGCATCTGAAAGATTACATGGAGTTGACATTAGACGTGATTCAATAAATTTATATTGATGGGAAATGCTTTTATATTTGAAACTAGTGTTTGTCTTGGGTGGGACCCGTATCTATCATAAAATGCTTATTTGGAAAGAGAGAGCGTCATATTTTGAAAATTTGAAGGCGATAATGTATTGATAAGAATACTTTAATACTAGTGACAGTTTGAGAGTAAGGTAAATGACTGGTATAGTTATGATGCTTGTTGGTCTTAAGAGAGTTAAATTCTATGGAGTACTTGAGAAGTATGTGGGGTTCGATGAATCTGGTATTTGTAATATTGTAATGGGGTCAGTTTGGTTGATTGTTGGTAGCAAAAAAAAAAAAAGTCGAGAGATAGAGTCAAATGAAAATAATTTTATTTATATGGGCATTATGGAAGAAATTTTATGTGACCACTTTCTTCGTACTGGATATTATTTGGAGTATGATTCACCGCTTATGCTAGTCGTGTTTCCACATCTATGGGTAAATCCCTAGTGGTGGATCGGATGTACCGATCCTCTTGTGTCCTCTTGGTAGGGTAGGATCCTTGGGCAAACTCTGTCATTTAAGTTATGATGGATTTGGTGTTGTTTGGAATAGTTGAAATATATCAGTAGTTCTATTCATACAACCTTGCTTATGAGAACTTATATAAGAACTACTATGAAAAGTTAAAATTGTCTAAGAGTGTAGTTCGATGTTCTATATTTTGAAGTGTATCACTTGTTAGGTGTTTACTTAATCTATTCATTCTTTGGGTTAGATAAGTTTGATTTTCCCTAATTAGTACTTGATGTCTAAAGATCAAATTCTCATAACTTAAGTCCATGAAAGATTGTGTTGGGAATGAAATTTTGATAAAATTTGTGATGGTTAGTACATTATGGGTGGCTGGTGATTGGTGCAAGTTCACTTCTGTTTTCAGCTGATATTGACTAAGAATTTTCTTGTGGTTAATTATGAAAAGATTCGCCATGAAGATTGTGGTATGGTCTAGTGTGTTTTGGTTTAAATTTGATCCGTGGTTTGTTGCTTGGTAAATTTGATTCGTAAGTATGTCAAGGTGCAATTCGGAAGTTCAGTTCTTAGTAGTTGATCTTTATGGAATGGTTAAGGAGGAGCTCATTTGGAAAGATGAACACCGACTAGTAGGTCATAACTCAAGCTTTAGGTAATGTCGGTTATCCTCCTTCTTCTTCTTCTTCTTCTTCTTCCATCTTATGTTCGAGGACGAACATGATTTTTAGTGGTGGATAATGTAATGACCCGAAATGCAATTTTTGGAAATTTAAAACTATTCAATAACTATAGTTACTTTTGGCAGATATTTATGAAATAATTTCTTTTAATTTAATTGATGGTTAATGAGTTAAGTTTATAATTTGTTTTTACCCATATATTAAAATAAGTTATTAGGGTTAATTGATTTAGAAAAGAAAGGGAGGTAAAAACTTACCTAAGCGGATGAACACGAGAGGAAGAGAACGTCTGCACTTCATGTTTCGAATAGGTACGCTTTTAAACATTGAATTGAGTATATGTCTAAAGGTTACAATTTATAAATTTATTATTACTATATGTTGGTGGTTTAATGCAAGACTTTGGGTTAGATGGAATATGATATTAAAGGCTAAGGTGTTCACTGGGTAATTTTGTTTGCAGTGATAATGAGTGAAGTGATACTTTTATTTGCACTTGGTGGTGCCCAGCGAATGAGCTGGTGATTTTTGTAACATGGTATTCCTCTATGCGATTTAATTTATTTACGGATTCTTTTATAATATCAAATTATAATTCAAGTTTTGATGTATTGAGATAGGTAATTAAATATTAAGGGCATTATATTATATAAATATCATTAAATTTATGGTATCGGATAATGAAAACTTAAACCTAGACTTGAATTTGGAAGTATAAGGGTTGACATGATAATTGGAATCAAAATTTAAGAACTTGATTTTTTTAGGTTTTGTGTAAGTTTTGGGTCTAGGCTAGACCTATAGAAATATGGTTGTTGTTAGTTTTAAAAACTTATTGTGATTATGTATGTGAATAGATTACTTTGAGTTGGAAGTTCAACAAATGGGAAAGGCTCAAGTCCCGGTGTAAGTTCTTATTGGATTCAGGCTAGTGAATTTCTAAACTCTTGTTTAAGTGTATTGAATACGTGTATTTACTTGTGGTATATGTTTGAGAGTAATGAGACTTGGTGATGGGTTGACTTGTCCACATTGATTAATTCTAATGATGAAAAAGGGGTAACAAAAGACAATGGGATTTATTGCTTATGTGTGATGTGTTGAGAAAGGTTTGAAAGCTTGTTGAATCATTGTTGATGTGATATCATGTTTGTGTTGTGGTGAATTGTGCAATGTTATAAAAATGGTCATCTCCTCATTATTTGCGTGAACATGTCAATTGCATTATTCTGAGACATGGTTGTGACAAGTGTTAAGTGCATTGAGAAAGAATGAGAACTTAAAGAGAATGTACCATTTCGAGGGACGTATCGCGCACAGTGATGGATACTATATTTCGAGGGACGTATCACGCGCCGCAATGGTTACTATTATCGAGGGTCGTATCGTGCGCCTCGACAGATGCATGGACAGATATGTCCCCCATGGGTCCCGAACTGAGAGACAGCGGGTGTGTATCACTAGGTCAGACGTGCATCATTATACTTGACATTGCATTCCATTGCATTGCACATACTTATCATTAGTGAACTTGATATTGTGTTTTGCTGATCTTGTGATTGTCTTTCTGCGAAACTTGTAATTGTTGAATATTGAGCTTGTTATTGAGGATATGTAATTTGTTGAAGTGTTGTTGTTGAGGATATGTAATTTGTTGAAGTATTGTTATTGAGGATATGTAATTTATTGAAGTGTTGTTGTTGAGGACATGTAATTTGTTGAAGTGTTTTTATTGAGGATATGTAATTCGTTGAAGTGTTGTTGTTGAGGATATAGAATTTATTTAAGTGTTGTTGTGGAGGATATGGAATTTGTCTAAGTGTTGTTGTTGAGTTACATGCTATGTAAACTGTGAGCTTTTAGGTTGAGCTGATTTTTATACAGGTTGTAGTTGTGGAGGTTCGGTTGGGGTGGTAGGATGTAACGACCCGCTAGGTCGTTTTGAGAACTGGGACTATTTTGACTCTTTTCGTAAAATTTAAATAGGAACTTCAAAATATTTGATAACTAAGAGTATCTAGTTGATGAAAATTTGAATAAATAATTAATATAGTTAATAGTTAGTGGGCCAAATCCATAATTCATTTAATACCTTTTATACTTCACCCTTGTAATTAAATTAAGTTAGTGGAATTAGCCACTTTTAATACTTAAGTATCAATAGAAAAGAAAGAAATAAGGGCACAGAAACTACCGACGAAGACGTGGACGACTCATCAGATAAAATAGTATTATATTAGTTAAGTTTTTAAGGAATTGGAAGTTAGCTAAACTTGGCAGTGAATGTAGCGTACGTGTGGGTTTTTTTTGGGATTTTTGGGGGCACAATTTGTTGAATCAATTGATAACTAATGATTATTATTAATTGAGGCAATGATTAGAAGGTTGTTTAATTAATTAGGAGTAGTAAGTAGCTAATCACTGGAAGGGTTATATATGATAGTTAATTGAAATATAATAGCCAGGTATAATTTTGTTCCGTCTTTTCTTCGTAGTTGGAGCTTGCTGTTACTTTCTTAATATTGGAATTATTATTGTTGTAGTTAATGTAGTTTTAGGGAGAGATTTGAGGGTCATATTGAGGGCAGGGACGAAGTAATAATGTGAGGACTCTTGTTCCATTCCAAAGTTCATATATATGCCAAGCGTGTCTTTGTTAAATTTATGGTAGCCTAGCTACACTTTTAGGTTTCTTTATTTACTCTTATTATTCCTTGATTGGTTGTTGTTTGGTTACGAAAACAGTGGAAGATCCGGATTATATAAAGAGGTGTTATACGAACTTGCTTAATTACGAGTAAGGTACAATTGGTAGATTGAGAACGTCCTGAAGCTTTGTGAATAGGGAAGGAACTATCTTGAGGATTCGTGGCACGAATTCGACATTTAAGGTATGTTAAGAGTTTCAGACTTGTTGAAAGACGTTTTCCTAATTAAAGATTAAAAATAAAATAGACAAAGGGGTAAGGGAGAAAGATTGGGGGTCTCGTATCAATGGTGTGACGGGCATTGATATGAATATCGGTGTTATAAAAGGGAAAGTTACTACTATAGAATTGTAAATTGAGAATGCCAAAACATATGGGCATTAGCTGATATATTATTGACTTGAAATCCTTGTGTGATTGTGTTTTCTTTATTACACCCGTATAGTTGTGATAATTGAGGTGGTTATGTATTATGTTGATATTTGACTGATTGAGGTGCATCATCATCCCCTTTTTGAAATGATATTGTGTACATGCATTGACATGAGATTGAGTATAAGTTGGGCACGTAGAGATCGTCCGTTCTGGGGATGGTGAGATGTAAAGATTATAATTTGGGCACGTGGAGATCGTCCGTGCGAAAATTATTTGATTTTATGATAGTGCGTTGAGATCGTCCGCACAGACACGTGGAGATCGTCCGTGTCGGTATATGGACCTCGCGAGTCCCCCATGGGTCATGAACTCTAGATGTATTTCCGAGGATTATCATGTATATACGGTTGAGAGAGTATTGGGTATTCTGAGACATATCATTTCATGGCATCATATTGCATTGCATTTCATCATATCCTTCATTCTTGATGATTATGTGTTTTATTTGGTGGTTGGAAAGTACTTGATGTTTGATTACCTCTATTTGATGAAACTTGGCTGGTAAATATAATATAGACTTGTATACACAAAGAACTGATTTTCTTACATAAACTCCTGTCACTACTTCTTCGTTGACGATCAATGAGATATACTGGGTACACGTGGTTTTATACTCATACTGCACTTGCTGCACACTTTTGTGGTGCAGATTGGATTTCAAATTCGGGCACGTTTTTGGAGCTTGAATATAAGTTTGGATTATCTTGGAGTTATGGTGTGCTGCTTGGGATATTCTGCGGCCCACGCCTTCAATCTACCTCTATTAATTAGGTTATTTTGGTATTCTGATAGGATATTTCTTATGTTTAGATTTTTATATTAGTTTAGACTTGTATCCTATTGTAGAAGCTTTTGTACTTATGACACTCAATCGTGGGTGTGGTATTTTATTTTTTTCGCATTTATTTTTTTAAGACTAATATATTAGATATTAGTTTGCTACTTACCTTTTCACATTTAAGTTGAATTGGTAAACTTATTGGGTCGGCTTACCTATCAATTGGTAACATAGGTGCCATCACGACTTGTGATTTTGGGTCGTGATAAATTGGTATCAGAGCCCTAGGTTCATCGGTCTCACGAGTACAAGAGCTGAGTCTAATAGAGTCTTGCAGATCGGTGCGGATACGTCCGTTACTTATCTTCAAGAGGCTATAGGACTTTATGAAACTTTCTTCTTCCATTCCTTATCGTGCTTGTGTGGTTTGTATTAAGGTCAAAATTTCTTGGTCCATTTTCTCACCAACGGTGAGGAAACATTTTCAAATTTGACCTCTGTGGTAGGGGATGATATTATGTGGTATAGTACATAAGTTGTGTGGTTAGAGAAATAACTTAGTATTGAGCATTTCAAATTTTAATAATGAAATTGACGAGGTTTGAAATAGTAAGAACAACTTTCTCAAGGTGTGATTTAGACAAGGATACTTGAACTTCATTTGAATTTACTAGGGACAATTTTATAACCTGTGTTTATGATATGTGAATAATTTAGTAATGAAATGGTATATGTTGATGTCTTGAAGAGAATGATAAGATTAGGAAGATTCAATTGATCAAATAAGAGTTTAGTCATTATGGTAAGGCTATGGGGAAAAGTTGAGTAGAGATATAAAATGTGATCACTTCTCATGATGTTGAGAGGCTAAGATTTGTTATAAGATTTGTATGACAAATTTCCTTTTTTATCCTTTAGAATGGAGGTATATTGAAGATAAATTGAATAGAATGGCACGATGACCATATTGATATTCATTTGATAGAATCCACAAGGTGAGTTAAGTTTAATACATCAAGAGATTATAAAAGGCTATACTGATATCGACTAGCAAGGATATTTAAATGAATGATTAATGATAAATAGTGATAAATTCATATTGCGAGGAGCTTTTTACACATTGAATTAAGGATCAGTAATATTGTTGAAATTGAGAGGGGAGAAAAAAATTATTTAGTTAAAGGATGTTGGAAAGGATACTTGTATGAAGCTATATGAGAACACTTGTAGAGATTGGTACATAGTAGTTATCAATCGCTAAATAAATCATAGATAAATATATCAGTGATTGGAAATATTACGTTCGTATATAACTAATTGTATTGGGATAATCAAGGTGGTTCAAAGTATCATTCGATATGCTTTCGATTGACTATTTATTTCGAAGGTGGATCTACTTCATTTTACGTATGTATATACCTTATTTTGGATTTGAATATACTTTGTGACTTTTATCTTATGTTTATACATATTCCTACACATGTAGATGGTTCTTAGTGGTAGATCGATTACATCGATCTTATATTGACTTAATAGTATATGACACGTGGATAAACTTAGTTATTTTATATACGAAAGATTTAAACCTCATTTGGATATGGATTGAATTTCTTCACATGACTATAAGCTTAAGACAATAACCTCATATGTGTTAGGTAATCCTAATTTAATGTGGCAGGATAGTCTCAGTACCCATTCAATAAAGATATTTGCGTCTGTAAAGTTTCAATGTGTGGAACAAGTGTTACTTCACCTATCCGTCTTATGTTTGTGATACTAGTGATGTTATATCTCCTTTAAAGCGCATTCCAATGGCGCAAGATTTTTTTAAGGGTATTCCATTTGAGTGTGATATAAAAGTTAGTATTGACTTATAGTTAGACACTTGACCTATTTCTATTATTTCTTATTGGAATACTATAGTGAATTTGAAAGAACAGTTACAAGACTTGTTGAGTAAGAAATTTTGTTGGATCAAGTACACTTTTATTGGGTGTTTCAATCATATTGAGATCCCTTTGTTATTATTTTCATCTAGGATATATTGGTATACTCCCATAGTAGGAAGGATCACGAGCATTATTTGAGGATGGTTCTCTAGATTCTGAAGAAAATTAAGCTTTGTTCATGTTTTTTTTAAGTGTGGCTTTCTATTAGTTTGGTGGCATGGTTGAAATGTGTAGTGACCAAGAAATGTATTATGAGGGATCCCAAGAGAATTGAGGCAGTTCGAAATTGGGTCTGATCTATTTTAGTTGTGATATTTAGAATTCTTAGGCCTAGTTGGTTAATATCGATTGTACTCTCAATTATTACACCTGCATTGAATAGATTAACCTAGAAGTAATCGGCTTTTCAATGGTTTGATGTGTGTGAGGTGAGTTTTCTAAAGCTCAATGTTGGGCTATTGTCCATGTTTTGACCAAGGGGCTCATGGTCTAATCCTACTTGAAAATGGATTGGATTTATTCTCTTTATTTGGTTTCCAATTCTATTAGAAAAAGGATTCGAATTGTAATCCTATTTGCAGTTGGTTTTGACTTGTAAGAAAAACCACAACTCTATAAATAGAGGATGGTCTTGAGGGAATAACTCAATTACTCATTAGTATTTCTTTTGAAAGACTTTAGGACATAAGAGAGGTTTTTTTAGAGATCTTTTAACAAGAGAGGAGAGAAGAGGGAAGAAAAAGTTTTGTTTTGCTGCATTTTTTTTCTCTTCGACCAGCAAACTTCAGATCGTATTTTCTGATTAATTAACCGTTGGATCGAGCTAAAATTTGGATTGAGTGTTCCTGACATGTTGGTGGTTGATTTGAATGGTGGAGGTCGGATTCAGAGGTCAGTAACATACTGTTTTAGGTCCCGAACAACAACTGTGTTTGAATGGTGTTTCTTTATATTTATCTTTTGGTTGGGTATTAATGTAGAAAGGTAAGTAATATCTTATGCTTCGAGAAAATTGAAAGTTCATGAAAAGAAATGTCTTAGTTATAGCTTAAACTTGGTCGTGGTGGTGTTTACATTAAAATTTTAGAGACATTATATTTATATTGTGTATTGCGAGGGGTTTTAGTATAATATTTAATAAGAGGAATCTAAATTAATACAATGGATATGGAAGTTTCTCAAGGACTATGGAATGATTGTCGTTTATCGTTTGGACAAAGCGAATGTGATAGTAGATAACTTAGGATGAAATATAGTGAGTATGGGTAGTCTACCTTTGTTACATGGAGGTGAGATAGTGCTTATTGGAGAAGATTTGTGTTCAGTAGTTTGGTGATGGAAATTTATGTCCGACTTACTATAAGATGTTACAAGGAGAAACCAAGGAATAAATTCTTGGTGGTGAGTGAGGTCGATAGGTGAGATTTTATTCATCCAGAGAAAATTGAGGTATATTTTAACTTGAAGCAATATTATAAATAGTATCGTATGAAGGGATTGGATTTTCATCTCATGTGTGAATTGTTATCAAATAAATTATGAGTATGAAAAGCATGAAGGTATGACTTAAATGATGTTTATACTAGAGTTGGAGTGGAAACGTATTGCTACGAATTTGTGATAGGGTTGGCACGTATCTTGTGCAAGTTCGATGTTATATAGATTATAATGGGTCGATAGACCAAGTGTACATATTTTATATCAATTCAGATTACTTGTACTTTGGATAAGTTAGCCTAGATCTACATTCGGGAGATAGTTCACTTGTATGAGATGCCCATTGTTTTTTTATTATTTTTTGAGGTGCATAATTGACATCTCATGTCTGGAGGTCTATTCAGAAGGAGTTGGGTACTAGGTTGGATTTTATTACAATTTTCCACCTTCAGTTTGATGGTTTGTTGATAAACTATTTAGGTCTTAGAGGACATGTTGCAGGCGTATGTGAGCAACTTTGGTGGTCATTGGGACAAGTTCTTGTTTTTAGTGGAGTTAACATAGAACAACAATTATCATTTGAATAGTGAGATAGCGTCATTCGAGATATTACATGGTAGGATATATTGATATCCAATTGGTAAATTTGATGTATTGAGCCTATTAGGTTGTGGGACACTAATCGATTAAGAGAATTCTTATATAAGGTCAAGTCTTTCAAGATAGGTTTCTCATCGCTTAAAACAGCTAAGAAGTTATACAAATTAAAAAGTTCGTGATTTAGAGTTCATGATTGGAGAACATGTTTGGTTAAAGGTTTCACTCATGAAAGGTGTGATGAGATTCAAAAAGAAAGGAAAATTGAACCTGAGTTATATTTTGTTTTATTGTTGAGTGTAATAGTAATGTTTTTGATATTGAAGAAGTATCATCTGGATGATGAGGCTACTAAGGAGTACAATTCGAACATATAGACCAGATATCTCTAACTTTTTGAGCGTCCATTGACATCCTATTCTTTTACCGTTCGAGGACGAACGTTTGTTTTAGTGGTAGATGATGTAACGACCCGCTAGGTCGTTTTGAGAAGTGGGAATATTTTGACTCTTTCCGTAAAATTTAAATGGGAACTTCAAAATATTTGATAACTAAGAGTATCTAGTTGATGAAAATTTGAATAAATAATTAATATAGTTAATAGTTAGTGGGCCAAATCCATAATTCATTTAATACCTTTTATACTTGACCCATGTAATTAAATTAAGTTAGTGGAATTAGCCACTTTTAATACTTAAGTATCAATAGAAAAGAAACAAATAAGGGCACAGAAACTACCGACGAAGACGTGGACGACTCATCAGATTGCAGGTGAGTTGATGCAAAAAAATTTTAGGCCTTGTATGATTAAATTGCTAGGTCTCAAAAGATAAAATAGTATTATATTAGTTAAGTTGTTAAGGAATTGGAAGTTAGCTAAACTTGGCAGTGAATGTAGCGTACGTGTTTTTTTTTGGGGGATTTTTGGGGGCACAATTTGTTGAATCAATTGATAACAAATGATTATTATTAATTGAGGCAATGATTAGAAGGTTGTTTAATTGATTAGGTGTAGTAAGTAGCTAATCACTGGAAGGGTTATATATGATAGTTAATTGAAATATAGTAGCCAGGTATAATTTTGTTTCGTCTTTTCTTAGTAGTTGGAGCTTGCTGTTACTTTGTTATTATTGGAATTATAATTGTTGTATTTAATGTAGTTTTAGGGATAGATTTGAGGGTCATATTGAGGGCAGGGACGAAGTAATAATGTGAGGACTCTTGTTCCATTCCAAAGTTCATATATATGCCAAGCGTGTCTTTGTTAAATTTATGGTAGCCTGGCTACACTTTTAGGTTTCTTTATTTACTCTTATTATTCCTTGACTGGTTGTTGTTTGGTTATGAAAACAGTGGAAGATCCGGATTATATAAAGAGGTGTTATACGAACTTGTTTAATTACGAGTAAGGTACAATTGGTAGATTGAGAATGTCCTGAAGCTTTGGTACGAATTATAAAAGGGAAAGTTACTACTATAGAATTGTAAATTGAGAATGCCAAAACATATGGGCATTAGCTGATATATTATTGACTTGAAATCCTTGTGTGATTGTGTTTTCTTTATTACACCCGTATAGTTGTGATAATTGAGGTGGTTATGTATTATGTTGATATTTGACTTATTGAGGTGCATCATCATCCCCTTATTTGAAATGATATTGTGTACATGCATTGACATGAGATTGAGTATAAGTTGGGCACGTAGAGATTGTCCGTGTTGGGATGGGAGATGTAAAGATTATAATTTGGGCACGTGGAGATCGTCCGTGCGAAAATTATTTGATTTTATGATAGTGCGTTGAGATCGTCCGCACAGACACGTGGAGATCGTTTGTGTCGGTATATGGACCTCGCGAGTCCCCCATGGGTCATGAACTCTAGATGTATTTTCGAGGAGTATCATGTATATACGGTTGAGAGAGTACTTGGTATTCTGAGACATATCATTTCATGGCATCATATTGCATTGCATTTCATGACATCCTTTATTCTTGATGATTATGTGTTTTATTTGGTGGTTGGAAAGTATTTGATGTTTGATTACCTCTATTTGATGAAACTTGACTGGTAAATATAATATAGACTTGTATACACAAAGAACTGATTTTCTTACATAAACTCCTATCACTACTTCTTCGTTGTCGATCAATGAGATATACTGGGTACACGTGGTTTCGTACTCATACTACACTTGCTGCACTCTTTTGTGGTGCAGATTGGATTTCAAATTCGGGCACGTTCTTGGAGCTTGAATATAAGTTTGGATTATCTTGGAGTTGTGGTGCGCTTCTTGGGATATTCTGCGGCCCACGCCTTCAATCTACCTCTATTAATTAGGTTATTTTGGTATTCTGATAGGATATTTCTTATGTTTAGATTTTCATATTAGTTTAGACTTGTATCCTATTGTAGAAGCTCTTGTACTTATGACACTAAATCTTGGGGGTGTTATTTTATTTTTTTCGCATTTATTTTTTTAAGACTAGTATATTAGATATTAATATGCTACTTACCTTTTCACGTTTAAGTTGAATTGGTAAACTTATTGGGTCGGCTTACCTATCGATTGGTAACATAGGTGCCATCACGACTTGTGATTTTGGGTCGTGACATAGGAGTATCCGTATTTCATCCCCTTAGCTTGTCTTTAGGGATTTACTTGCTGAGTATCGTGTTGTTTGGTACTCACCCCTTGCTTCTACAAATTTTTGTAGGTTATGAGCCTCGATTTTTATGGTACTTGTCATTCTCTTCTTTTCCGAGTCTTCTTGGAGATTTGTGAGGTAGTTGTTTGTCGTCTCAGCAAACTTTCTTTCTCCTTAATTATGATCTTGTTCTATTCTAGAAACAAGTTCATTGAGACTAGTATTTTTTTTTATTCAATTGTAATACTTTAGAGGCTTGTACACATGCAACCAGGTTTTGGGGGTATTTTGAAGCTGAATATAAATTTCCGCATATTATTGTAATAGTTGAGTTTTAGGCTGACTTGTCTTGGTGGGATAAGACGAGTGCCATCACATCTATTTTTGGGTCGTGACAAAATTGTATCAGAGCCCCAGGTTCATAGGTCTCACGTGTGTACAAGTCGAGTCTAAGTAGAGTCTCGAGGATCGGTCCGGAGACGTCTGTACTTATCTTCGAGAGGCTATAATGACTTTTAGGAAAAAAAACATTTCTTTGATCTCTATCGTGCGTAATTGGTCCGGTTTGGATTCTTATCTCTTCACTCCATTCACTTTCATTTATAGTGATGACTCGTGTGTGGTTCCTATGAGTAGTTGGTGTGTTGTGTATAGCTTGAATGTTAGATCCGATATTAAGGTGAAAGTAATATACCTATTGAAATAATGTGTGGTTAGATTTAGAATGTTCAAAAATTTGAAGGGGTTGTGTAAGCTAGTAAAATTAATGGTAATTGTATGGTATATACGATAATTAGAGTGGTTTAACAATTGAAAGTGAAATAATTAAAAGGACGACTAGATAATGGCATGTAACTTTGGAAACTACAATTAGTAAAGTTATCATAACATGAATGGGTTTCTTAGGAAATAATGATAATAATGATGCACCAATTAAGATTAGAATTCTACTACAATAGTATCAATGCTTATTTGGTTAGAGTTATGGAGTGTGTTACTTTTAGTATTGACCTGACCTACGAAAGAACACATATAGCTTGGGCTAGATAAAAAACTAATTTGGTAATATTTTATAGTTATTTGATGGATAAAAGTGTTTGACCTATTTGAATATGATCTTCTCGTTAAATATGATGTATTCTAGTGGTGGATGTAACGAACTTTCACGATGTGGTACTAGTCGTAAATGAAAATGGATATGTTGATTGTTAAGTGCCAATACTAACTACTTAAGGAGCTATCTATTGTATTACATGCTCATATGATAAGATTTGG
This sequence comes from Solanum sitiens, assembly GCA_016801875.1. Lineage (NCBI taxonomy): Eukaryota > Viridiplantae > Streptophyta > Magnoliopsida > Solanales > Solanaceae > Solanum > Solanum sitiens. Next base: position 79,054 of record JABWTJ010000519.1, read on the forward strand.
TGTTGAATTCATATTTGAGATACCAACCAGCTTGTTAGTACAGATGTATGTGTCGAGCATTATTTATAAGGAAGCTTTTAGTGGTGGATCTTTAGTATGATATTGATGTATTCAAGTTGTGAAATGTATTTTGCGGATTTTAAATGAGTTTTGATTTCACCGTAAGCTCCATGGAAGTGAACCAATATTAGGATGATAAGTTTATAAGTAAAGGATATCTCAACAAGTATACTTGTGAATGTAATTGAAATTTTTAATAAGAAAGTACATATAAAATTAAGTTAGTCTTTTGAATTTGATAGATATAGCTGAGTTTGAGGTGTCATCGACGACAAGGTTGACTTGTAGTGATGGAGAGGGCTAACTGAGCATAATGCTAATAAGAGTTCGTGATGAATTATGATTGGAATGCAACTATATGATAAGTTCTGTTGGTTAAAAGACTTTTGTACGATAATGATGACTTTAGAATGTCTATGGTATGGTTTACTACTATTTTCTTAGTAGTGTGATTTTATGATAAGTTTTATGAGGAGTTGGGATGTCGCTCGAATGGAATTGAAAGAAGCTAAAGTCATAATGAAAAAAAGTAGGATGTAGTTTAGCATTGAGAAAGAGGAGAGTGCAAGGATATTTACTTTGATTTCAAGAGCTAAGGAGGTATCTTTCGAGGGGTTGAGAATTGGGTTCAGAGACACGTGATTTCATCAGTTTTACGCTGGTCAAGGATATATCGCATCACGGGTTTATCAGATTAGTTATAAAAAAAAACTATTGAAAAATATTTGAGAAATAAGTGTATAAACGTTCAACTTGAGTGTGATGATAAGTTTTTTTTGTGTGTGATTTTGAGGTTGGTAATGAGTATAATTGAATTTTTAGTAAAAGATATGATAAGATCGATGGAGAGACGATCAGTGATAAGCTAAGATATGTGAATTCATAAAAATCTTCAAGGTATGAGCTAATGATGACGGATAAAGGGATTGAGTTACACAATTGGATTCAAAATTCAAGTTTTTCATGGTGAGTTTAGGTTTGTGGTAGTGTGTTTTGTCAAGGTATGAATTGGTAAGGTGAGAAATGATCAATCGCATTGAGTATGAAGCATTTGGAAGGACTTAAAAATTTGAGTATTAAATTGGTTACTTTTGATTGTTATACCTAAGGGGATTTTCACACAATGTTATGGTTTAGATGATAAGATAAAAATGTCATGGGTTGTTGGTCAAAGAATAAGACTTAAAAGTGAGTTAGCAAAAAAAGAAAAGAACAAATTTTGGTGTATTGAAGAGTTCAAGGTATTTTAAATTTCTGTGATGGAAAGAATTTAAGAAAAGTGAAGGAATAAGGCCTCTCGTATATGGTTTGTATTTGAAGAATTTATTGATTTTTGTCTATGAGTTTAAATATGATTGTGAGATATGAACTAGTACAGACTTACTAGGAGCTATCATCATTTCTTTTTTAAAGATTGAGTTTTGTTTGGGTGGTGTGGGGAAGATTATATGTGTTATGTCGAGCTAGATTGTTCAAATTATGCTAGGTAACTTATTAATGTTTAACATTGTGGACCTACAATTTTACATGATTAATGAGGATTTCGAGGAAATTGAAACTACTTTGTTGATGGGATGGTACAAACTGTTATGATGTGTTACAGCGGCATTTGATAGTGAGCAGAGGTTATAAGCTTATAGTATACCAAATTATTGGAGTGGCCAAGAATTTCTTAAGTGTTTGTATGAGGTATATGATGATTTTGAATGTTAGTTGAAATTTGGCATCTGAAAGATTACGTGGAGTTGACATTATACGTGATTCAATAACTTTATATTGATGGGAAATGCTTTTATATTTGAAACTAGTGTTAGTCTTGGGTGGGACCCGTATCTATCATAAAATGCTTATTTGGAAAGAGAGAGCGTCATACTTTGAAAATTTGAAGGCGATAATGTATTGATAAGAATACTTTAATACTAGTGACAGTTTGAGAGTAAGGTAAATGACTGATATTGTTATGATGCTTGTTGGTCTTAAGAGCGTTAAATTCAATGGAGTACTTGAGAAGTATGTGGGGTTCGATGAATCTGGTATTTGTAATATTGTAATGGGGTCAGTTTGGTTGATTGTTGGTAGCAAAAAAAAAGTCGAGAGATAGAGTCAAATGAAAATAATTTTATTTATATGGGCATTATGGAAGAATTTTTATGTGACCACTTTCTTCGTACTAGATATTATTTGGAGTATGATTCACCGCTTATGCTAGTCGTGTTTCCACATGTATGGGTAAATCCCTAGTGGTGGATCGGATGTACCGATCCTCTTGTGTCCTCTTGGTAGGGTAGGATCCTTGGGCAAACTCTGTCATTTAAGTTATGATGGATTTGGTGTTGTTTGGAATAGTTGAAATATATCAGTAGTTCTATTCGCACAACCTTGCTTAAGAGAACTTATATAAGAACTACTATGAAAATTTAAAATTGTCTAAGAGTGTAGTTTGATGTTCTATATTTTGAAGTGTATCACTTGTTAGGTGTTTACTTAATCTATTCATTCTTTGGGTTAGATAAGTTTGATTTTCCCTTGATTAGTACTTGATGTCTAAAGATCAAATTTTCATAACTTAAGTCCATGAAAGATTGTGTTGGGAATGAAATTTTGATAAAATTTGTGATGGTTAGTGCATTATGGGTGGCTGGTGATTGGTGCAAGTTCACTTCTGTTTTCAGCCGATATTGACTCAGAATTTTCTTGTGGTTAATTATGAAAAGATTCGCCATGAAGATTGTGGTATGGGCTAGTGTGTTTTGGTTTAAATTTGATCCGTGGATTGTTGCTTGGTAAATTTGATTCGTAAGTATGTCAAGGTGCAATTCGAAAGTTCAGTTCTTAGTAGTTGATCTTTATGGAATGGTCTTAAGGAGGAGCTCATTTGGAAAGATGAACACCGACTAGTAGGTCATAACTCAAGCTTTAAGTAATGTCGATTATCCTCCTCCTCCTTCTTCTTCTTCTTCCATCTTATGTTCGAGGACGAACATGATTTTTAGTGGTGGATAATGTAATGACCCGAAATGTAATTTTTGGAAATTTAAAACTATTCAATAACTATAGTTACTTAATTGGCAGATATTTATGAAATAATTTCTTTTAATTTAATTGATGGTTAATGAGTTAAGTTTATAATTTGTTTTTACCCATATATTAAAATAAGTTATTAGGGTTAATTGATTTAGAAAAGAAAGGGAGGTAAAAACTTACCTAAGCGGATGAACACGAGAGGAAGAGAACGTCTGCACTTCATGTTTCGAATAGGTACGCTTTTAAACATTGAATTGAGTATATGTCTAAAGGTTACAATTTATTAATTTAATATTACTATATGTTGGTGGTTTAATGCAAGACTTTGGGTTAGATGGAATATGATATTAAAGGCTAAGGTGTTCAGTGGGTAATTTTGTTTGCAGTTGGTAGTGATAACTTTGTTTGCAGTGATAATGAGTGAAGTGATACTTTTATTTGCACTTGGTGGTGCCCAGCGAATGAGCTGGTGATTTTTGTAACATGGTGTTCCTCGATGAGATTTAATTTATTTACGGATTCTTTTATAATATCAAATTATAATTCAAGTTTTGATGTATTGAGATAGGTAATTAAATATTAAGGGCATTGTATTATGTAAATACCATTAGATTTATGGTATCGGATAATGAAAACTTAAACCTAGACTTGAATTTGGAAGTATAAGGGTTGACATGATAATTGGCATCAAAATTTAGGAACTTGATTTTTTTAGGTTTTGTGTAAGTTTTTGGGTCTAGGCTACCTATAGAAATATGGTTGTTGTTAATTTTAAAAACTTGTTGTGATTATGTATGTGAATAGATTGCTTTGAGTTGGAAGTTCAACAAATGGGAAAGGCTCAAGTCCCGGTGTAAGTTCTTATTGGATTCAGGCTAGTGAATTTCTAAACTCTTGTTTAAGTGTATGGACTACGTGTATTTCCTTGTGGTATATGTTTGAGAGTAATGAGACTTGGTGATGGGTTAACTTGTCCACATTGATTAATTCTAATGATGAAAATGGGGTAACAAAAGACAATGTGATTAATTGTTTATGTGTGATGTGTTGAGAAAGGTTTGAAAGCTTGTTGAATCATTGTTGATGTGATATCATGTTTGTGTTGTGGTGAATTGTGTAACGTTATAAAAATGGTCATCTCCTCATTATTTGCGTGAACATGTTACTTGCATTATTCTGAGACATGGTTGTGACAAGTGTTATGTGCATTGAGAAAGAATGAGAAATTTAAGAGGATGTACCATTTTGAGGGACGTATCGCGCGCCGCGATGGATACTATATTTTGAGGGACGTATCACGCGCCGCGATGGTTACTATTATCGAGGGTCGTGTCGTGCGCCGCGACAGATGAATGGACAGATATGTCCCTCATGGGTCCCGGACTGAGAGACAGCGGGTGTGTATCACTAGGTCAGACATACATCATTATACTTGACATTGCATTCCATTACATTGCACATACTTATCATTAGTGAACTTGATATTGTGTTTTGCTGATCTTGTGATTGTCTTTCTGTGAAACTTGTGATTGTTGAATATTGAGCTTGTTATTGAGGATATGTAATTTGTTGAAGTATTTTTGTTTAGGATATGTAATTTGTTGAAGTATTGTTATTGAGGATATGTAATTTGTTGAAGTGTTGTTGTTGAGGATATGTAATTTGTTGAAGTGTTTTTATTGAGGATATGTAATTTGTTGAAGTGTTGTTGTTCAGGATATATAATTTATTTAAGTGTTGTTGTGGAGGATATGAAATTTATCTAAGTGTTGTTGTTGACTTACTTGTTGTGTAAACTGTGAGCTGTTAGATTGGGCTGATTTTTATACAGGTTGTAGTAGTGGAGGTTCGGTTGGGGTGGTAGGAGTACCCATATTTCATCCCCTTAGCTTGTGTTTAGGGATTTACATGCTGAGTATCGTGTGGTTTGGTACTCACCCCTTGCTTCTACAAATTTTTGTAGGTTATGAGCCTGGATTTTTATGGTACTTGTCATTCTCTTCTTTTCCGAGACTTCTTGGAGATTTGTGTGAGGTAGCTGTTTGTCGTCTCAACAGACTTTCTCTCTCCTTAATTATGATCTTGTTCTATTCTAGAAACAAGTTAATTGAGACTAGTATTATCTTTTGATTCAATTGTAATACTTTAGAGGCTCGTACACATGACAACCAGGTTTTGGGGGTATTTTGAAGCTGAATATAAATTTTCGTATATTATCGTAATGGTTGAGTTTTAAGCTGACTTGTCTTGGTGGGATAAAACGAGTGCCATCACATCTATTTTTGGGTCATGACATAAAGATTCTTTTACAGACAATAGTAACATATGTAGAAAGAAGGGTCATATCATATATATATTTGTAATGCGATAAAAACTTACAAAATAGGTCAAAAATTAAAGTGACCAAAACACAAGATGGAGATAATGACAGTTTATGTACACCGGATAATAATGTTGTGATGATCATTTTTGAGAAATCTTTTCACAATATCTATGCATTGTTGCAAAACAGTATTCTTACATGCTTCGTCAATGTCTTCGTCTTCTTTTCTATCTTCTTTGAAAAGGTCCGTAGCAATAATATGATGCGCCGACCACATTTTATCGTTTATTAATCGTTGAATCTTGTCAAATTGATTACAGATTAACAAACGAGTATTACGCTTGATACTTGAAATTGAATCTTGAAGAATCATCTGCTTTGATTCATCATCGCCGCGTGTATTCGTTTCTTCCCTTAAGTATCTATCCATTTCAGGGACAACAATGGACCGTCAGATTCCTTTGGTGTAATCTGCATCTTGAATGAAAATCTGCCGCACCTCATCCACTAGCCTTGCATGCAACATATATTTAAAGAAGAGTTTTATTTAGTGGAACATAGATTTGATAACCAAAAGTACTATTAAGAAAATTATATATGAAACGTTTTTAGATAGGTGCATGATAATATATCTTGATTGATACATAAAATAATTACAAAAATTACCTGTGTTGAACATTTGATCAACCCTCATGTCAACTCTACGGTTCAAGAATGATTGCTCAACATCTATCCAAATAAAGCAACTATCATACTTATATTTGAACATTAATATAGGGTCTTTCACAAGTTTTTCAATATACGAATTTGACCGTCCAACAATAATTCAAACACGTTGAGTCTTCAATATTTTTTCTATGTAGACAACAACTTGTAAACAAAAATCTTCTGTTGTGAAGTGTGAATCTGACTCAATTTCACCTAAGAAAATGTGATCAAATTAACTTTCTCATAATTGAAAGAAACAAATTTTTTAATAGTAATGTATATTTTCCACTAGAATCTATAATTACTACTATAAAATTATCTAGGTAGTCATTAGATATAAGTATTTTTGGAAATAAATATATATACCTAACAAATAGTGTCGTACACCTTGTTTCTCATTGTGTGATCTTGTTTGTAAAAATTTCATGTCCCTTGTAAACTTGCATTTTGTCCGAGTTGATTATTTCTCCTCCAAAATGGGTGGCAAGGTCAATAGAGAGACGGGATTTTCCCGTTCCCGTTGCTCCTATTATGAAGACCACTTTCTTCTCGTTGAACTCTTTATTGTTGATTAAAGTATTCATCTTATATACACAAACAACAAAATAAAAATAATAATTAGTTTACAATAGTGAATGCATAAAGTCAGATATTGAAAAATCTTGTAAATATAAAGCTAGTAAGTAGAAATCTTGCTTGACTTGGAATATACTATTTAACTAAAATAAAATTTTCTTGATGGTGGATGTGAAAAAAATTACATTCACCTTTTATAGTAAAATCAGTTTGTGGACTTATTAATTGACATACCAATTTCATTTTTACTGATATATTTTAGAATAAGAATGACTTTTGAAAAGTTCATAGATATGTCAACTTGAATTTTGTAATTATTAAATATATTTTAGGATAAAGTTATTAGTGTACGTTGTTAGGAGATCAAATATTATTGGGATTTTATAGTAAAAGTATGATTATAAACTTATTAATTAGTATACCAAGTGAAATATATATATACATATATATATAAATTCATATATTTTAGAATAACAATAGTTCATGAAAAAATTTACATATACGTCTCCTTTAATTTTTACTATTAAGCTTAAATTATTTTAGGATGACGTTTCTAGACGTATATTGTAATGAGATCACAAATAGAATTGACGAAAAGATCGATTACAAAAGGATGGTAAAAAGAACTTAATAATATTTCTGATGGAATATATTCAAGTGATAATGCGTCAAATCTTGCACTATTTAATAACACGTCATAAGTGTTAAGTCTAATTCCATTGGAGGGGGGAACAATTATCGGTAACTATTTCAATTACGAGTATTTATATTAACTTGTGCACCATATAATAATACATAAGGATTTTATTGAATCAAGCTTCCATCACCGTGATAGAATTAGGTAGAATATATTCATTACCGTTAGGTTGCAAATTTACTATTTTATCTTCTTTGTCTATGTTACATTTTTAAGTTTTGAGTTAAGAATTCTTTTCTTTCAAATCCTTTTAGGGTGGAATCTTCCCGAACATTTACGGTAATTTATTTTATCACTCTATTACCTTGACATTATGAGTGGTATCATGTAATTGTGTACGTACGCATTCATATTAATATATATTAAATATACAAGACTTGGACTTGGACTTGGGGCTTGGGCTTGGATCGGAACTTAAAATAAATATTTCCTCTATAAAAAAGAATTCTTTTATAGCCAAAAGTAATATATATATAGTAAGAAGGGTCATATCATATATATATATTTGTAATGCGAAACAAACTATACAAAATAGGTCAAAAATTAAAATATCCAAAACACAATATGGAGATAATGACAGTTTATGTACACCGGATAATAATATTGTGATGATCATTTTTGAGAAATATTTTTACAATCTCTAGGAATGGTTGCAAAACAGTATTCCTCCATAGTTCGTCAACATCTTCGTCTTCTTTTCTATCTTCTTTGAAAACGTCCGTAGCAATATGATGCACCGACCACATTTTATCGTTTATTAATCGTTGAATCTTGTCAAGTTGGTTACAGATTAACAAACGAGTATTACGCTTGATACTTGAAATTGAATCTTGAAGAATCATCTGCTTTGATTCATCATCGCCGCGTGTATTTGTTTCTTCCCTTAAGTATCTTTCCATTTCAGGGACACCAATGGACCGTCGGATTCGTTTGGTGTAATCTGCATTATGAATAAAAATCTGTCGCACCTCATCCACTAGACCTGCATGCAACATATATTTAAAGAAGAGTTTTATTTAGTGGAACATAGATTTGATAACCAAAAGTACTATTTAGAAAATTATATAAGAAATGTTTTTAGATAGCTGCATGATATTATATCTTGATTGATACATAAAATAATTAAAAAAAAATACCTGCGTTGACCATTTGGTCAACCCTCATGTCAACTCTACGGTTCAACACTAATTGCTCAACATCTATCCAAATAAATCAACCATCATACTTATATTTGAACATTAACATAGGGTCTTCCACAAATTTTTCAATATACGAATTTGACCCTCCGACAATAATTGGAACACGTTGAGTCTTCAATATTTTTTCTATGTAGACAACAACTTGTAAACAAAAATCTTCCGCTGTGAAGTGTGAATCTGGCTCAATTTCACCTAAGAAAATGTGATCAAATTAACTTTCTCAGAATTGAAAGAAATAAATTTTTTAATAGTAAAGTATATTTTCCACTAGAATCTCTAATTACTACTATAAATTTATCTAGGTAGTCATTAGATAACAGTACTGTTGAAATAAATATATATACCTAACAAATAGTGTCGTACACCTTGTTTCTCATTGTGTGTGATCTTGTTGGCAACAATTTCAAATCCGTTGTAAACTTGTATTTTGTCCGAGTTGATTATTTCTCCTCCAAAATGGGTGGCAAGGTCAACAGAGAGACAGGATTTTCCCATTCTCGTTGCTCCCATTATGGAGACCACTTTCTTCTCGTTGAACTCTTTATTGTTGATTAAAGTATTCATCTTATCTACATAAAAAATAAAATAAAAATAATAATTAGTTTACAATAGTGAATGCATAAAGTCAGACATTGAAAAATATTGTAAATATAAAGCTAGTAAGTAGAAACCTTGCTTGACTTGGAATATATTATGTAAAAAAAAAAAAAGAAATTGATGGTGGATGTGAAAAAAATTACATTCACCTTTTATAGTAAAATCATTTTGTGGACATATTAATTGACATACCAATTTCATATTTACAGATATATTTTAGGATAAGAATGACTTTTGAAAAGTTCATAGATATGTCAACTTGAATTTTGTAATTATTATTAAATATATTTTAGAATAAAATTATTAGTGTACGTTGTTAGGAGATCACATACTTTTGAGCTTTTATAGTAAAAGTATGATTATAAACTTATTAATTAGTATACCAAGTTAAATATGTATATACATATATATATAAATTCATATATTTTAGAATAAGAACAGTTCATGAAAAAATTTACATATATGTCTACTTGAATTTTTACGATTAAGTTTAAATTATTTTAGGATGACATTTCTAGACGTATATTGTTATGAGATCACAAATAGAAATGACATAAAGATCGATTACAAAAGGATTGTAAAAAGAACTCAATAATATTTCTGACGGAATATATTCAAGTGATAATGCGTCAAATCTTGCACTATTTAATAACACGTCATTAGTGTTAAGTCTAATTCTATTGGAGGGAAGGGGACAATTATCGATAAATTTTTTAATTACGAGTATTTATATTAACTTGTGCACCATATAATAATAGATAAGGATTTTATTGAATCAATCTTCCATCACCGTGATAGAATTAGGTAGAATATATTCATTACCGTTAGGTTGCAAATTTACTATTTTATCTTCTTTGTCTATGTAACATTTTTAAGTTTTGAGTTAAGAATTCTATTCTTTCAAATCCTTTTAGGGTGGAATCTTCCCGAACATTTACGATAATTTATTTTATCACTCTATTACCTTGACATTATGAGTGGTATCATGTAATTGTGTACGTACGCATTCATATTAATATATATTAAATATACAAGACTTGGACTTGGACTTGGGACTTGGGCTTGGATCGGAACTTAAAATAAATAATTCCTCTATAAATAAGAATTCTTTTATAGACAAAAGTAATATATATAGTAAGAAGGGTCATATCATATATATATATTTGTAATGCGAAACAAACTGTACAAAATAGGTCAAAAATTAAAGTGTCCAAAACACAATATGGAGATAATGACAGTTTATGTACACCGGATAATAATATTGTGATGATCATTTTTGAGAAATATGTTTACAATCTCTAGGAATGGTTGCAAAACAGTATTCCTCCATAATTCGTCAACGTATTCGTCATCTTTTCTATCTTCTTTGAAAACGTCGGTAGCAATAATATGATGCACCGACCACATTTTATCATTTATTAATCGTTGAATCTTGTCAAGTTGGTTACAGATTAACAAATGAGTATTATGCTTGATACTTGAAATTGAATCTTGAAGAATCATCTGCTTTGATTCATCATCACCGCATGTATTTGTTTCTTCCCTTAAGTATCTGTCCATTTCAGCGACACCAATGGACCGTCGGATTCCTTTGGTGTAATCTGCATTTTGAATGAAAATCTGCCGCACCTCATCCACTAGCCCTGCATGCAACATATATTTAAAGAAGAGTTTTATTTAGTGGAACATGGATTTGATAACCAAAAGTACTATTAAGAAAATTATATAAGAAATGTTTTTAGAGAGCTGCTCGATATTATATCTTGATTGATACATAAAATAATTAAAAAAAATTACCTACGTTAACCATTTGGTCAACCTCATGTTAACTCTACGGTTCAAGACTGATTGCTCAACATCTATCCAAATAAAGCAACCATCATACTTATATTTGAACATTGACATAGGGTCTTCCACAAATTTTTCAATATACGAATTTTACCCTCCAACAATAATTGGAACACGTTGAGTCTTCAATATTTTTTCTATGTAGACAACAACTTGTAAACAAAAATCTTTTGCTGTGAAGTGTGAATCTGGCTCAATTTCACCTAAGAAAATGTGATCAAATTAACTTTCTAATAATTGAAAGAAATAATTTTTTAATAGTAATGTATATTTTCCATTAGAATCTGTAATTACTACTATAAAATTATCTAGGTAGTCATTAGATATAAGTATTGTTGGAAATGAATATATATACCTAACAAATAGTGTCGTACACCTTGTTTCTCATTGTGTGATCTTGTTTGTAAAATTTTCAAGTCTCTTGTAAACTTGCATTTTGTCCGAGTTGATTATTTCTCCTCCAAAATGGGTGGCAAGGTCAATAGAGAGATGAGATTTTCCCGTTCCCGTTGCTCCTATTATGAAGACCACTTTCTTCTCGTTGAACTCTTTATTGTTGATTAAAGTATTCATCTTATATACACAAAAAATAAAATAAAAATAATAATTAGTTTACAATAGTGAATGCATAAAGTCAGACATTGAAAAATCTTGTAAATATAAAGCTAGTAAGTAGAAATCTGGCTTGACTTGGAATATACTATGTAACAAAAAAAAATTATTGATGGTGGATGTGAAAAAAACTACATTCACCTTTTATAGTAAAATCAGTTTGTGGACTTATTAATTGACATACCAATTTCATTTTTACTGATAAATTTTAGAATAAGAATGACTTTTGAAAAGTTCATAGATATGTCAACTTGAACTTTTGTAATTATTAAATATATTTTAGGATAAAGTTATTAGTGTACGTTGTTAGGAGATCAAATATTATTGGGATTTTATTGTAAAAGTATGATTATAAACTTATTAATTAGTATACCAAGTGAACTATATATTTACATATATATATAAATTCATATATTTTAGAATAACAATAGTTCATGAAAAAATTTACATATACGTCTCCTTGAATTTTTACTATTAAGCTTAAATTATTTTAGGATGACGTTTCTAGACGTATATTGTAATGAGATCACAAATAGAATTGACGAAAAGATCGATTACAAAAGGATGGTAAAAGAACTTAATAATATTTCTGATGGAATATATTCAAGTGATAATGCGTCAAATCTTGCACTATTTAATAACACGTCATAAGTATTAAGTCTAATTCCATTGGAGGGGGGAACAATTATCGATAACTATTTCCATTACGAGTATTTATATTAACTTGTGCACCTTATAATAATAGATAAGGATTTTATTGAATCAAGATTCCATCACCGTGATAGAATTAGGTAGAATATATTCATTACCGTTAGGTTGCAAATTTACTATTTTATCTTTTTTGTCTATGTAACATTTTTAAGTTTTGAGTTAAGAATTCTATTCTTTCAAATCCTTTTAGGGTGGAATCTTCCCAAACATTTACGGTAATTTATTTTATCACTCTATTACCTTGACATTATGAGTGGTATCATGTAATTGTGTACGTACGCATTCATATTAATATATATTAAATATACAAGACTTGGACTTGGACTTGGGGCTTGGGCTTGGATCGGAACTTAAAATAAATATTTCCTCTATAAATAAGAATTCTTTTATAGACAAAAGTAATATATATAGTAAGAAGGGTCATATCATATATATATATATTTGTAATGCGAAACAAACTGTACAAAATAGGTCAAAACTTAAAATGTTCAAAACACAATATGGAGATAATGACAGTTATGTACACCGGATAATAATATTGTGATGATCATTTTTTAGAAATATTTTCACAATCTCTAGGAATGGTTGAAAAACAGTATTCCTCCATAGTTCGTCAACGTCTTCGTCTTCTTTTCTATCTTCTTTGAAAACGTCCGTAACAATAATATGATGCACCGACCACATTTTATCGTTTATTAATCGTTGAATCTTCTCAAGTTGGTTACAGATTAATAAACGAGTATTACGCTTGATACTTGAAATTGAATCTTGAAGAATCATCTGCTGATTCATCATCGCCGCGTGTATTTGTTTCTTCCCTTAAGTATCTGTCCATTTCAGGGACACCAATGGACCGTCGGATTCCTTTGGTGTAATCTGCATTTTGAATGAAAATCTGCCGCACCTCATCCACTAGACCTGCATGCAACATATATTTAAAGAAGAGTTTTATTTAGTGGAACATAGATTTGATAACCAAAAGTACTATTAAGAAAATTATATAAGAAATGTTTTTAGATAGCTGCATGATATTATATCTTGATTGATACATAAAATAATTAAAAAAAATACCTGCGTTGAACATTTGGTCAACCCTCATGTCAACTCTACGGTTCAAGACTGATTGCTCAACATCTATCCAAATAAAGCAACCATCATACTTATATTTGAACATTAACATAGGGTCTTCCACAAATTTTTCAATATACGAATTTCACCCTCCAACAATAATTGAAACACGTTGAGTCTTCAATATTTTTTCTATGTAGACAACAACCTGTAAACAAAAATCTTCCGCTGTGTAGTGTGAATCTGGCTCAATTTCACCTAAGAAAATGTGATCAAATTAACTTTCTCAGAATTGAAATAAATAAATTTTTTAATAGTAAAGTATATTTTCCACTAGAATCTCTAATTACTACTATAAATTTATCTAGGTAGTCATTAGATAAAAGTATTGTTGAAATAAATATATATACCTAACAAATAGTGTCGTACACCTTGTTTCTCATTGTGTGTGATCTTGTTGGCAACAATTTCAAGTCCGTTGTAAACTTGTATTTTGTCCGAGTTGATTATTTTTCCTCTAAAATGGATGGCAAGGTCAACAGAGAGACAGGATTTTCCCATTCTCGTTGCTCCCATTATGGAGACCACTTTCTTCTCGTTGAACTCTTTATTGTTGATTAAAGTATTCATCTTATCTACATAAAAAATAAAATAAAAATAATAATAAGTTTACAATAGTGAATGCAATCAGACATTGAAAAATATTGTAAATATAAAGATAGTAATTAGAAACCTTGCTTGACTTGGAATATATTATGTAAAAAAAAATAAAAATTGATGGTGGATGTGGAAAAAATTACATTCACCTTTTATAGTAAAATCAGTTTGTGGACATATTAATTGACATACCAATTTCATATTTACAGATATATTTTAGGATAAGAATGACTTTTGAAAAATTCATAGATATGTCAACTTGAATTTTTGTAATTATTATTAAATATATTTTAGAATAAAATTATTAGTGTACGTTGTTAGGAGATCACATACTTTTGAGCTTTTATAGTAAAAGTATGATTATAAACTTATTAATTAGTATACCAAGTTAAATATATATATACATATATATAAATTCATATATTTTAGAATAAGAACAGTTCATGAAAAAATTTACATATATGTCTACTTGAATTTTTACGATTAAGCTTAAATTATTTTTGGATGTCATTTCTAGACGTATATTGTTATGAGATCACAAATAGAATTGACATAAAGATCGATTAGAAAAGGATTGTAAAAAAACTCAATAATATTTCTGATGGAATATATTCAAGTGATAATGCGTCAAATCTTGCACTATTTAATAACACGTCATTAGTGTTAAGTCTAATTCTATTTGAGGGAAGGGGACAATTATCGATAAAATTTTTTAATTACGAGTATTTATATTAACTTGTGCACCATATAATAATAGATAAGGATTTTATTGAATCAAGCTTCCATTGCCGTGATAGAATTAGGTAGAATATATTCATTACCGTTAGGTTGCAAATTTCCTATTTTATCTTCTTTATCTATGTAACATTTTTAAGTTTTGAGTTAAGAATTCTATTCTTTCAAATCCTTTTAGGGTGGAATCTTCCTGAACATTTAGGATAATTTATTTTATCACTCTATTACCTTGACTTTATGAGTGATCTTTATGTAATTGTGTACGCACGTATTTATATTAATATATATTAAATATACAAGACTTGGACTTAGACTTGGGGCTTGGACTTAGATCGGAACTTAAAATAAATATTTTCTTTATAAATAAGAATTCTTTTACAGACAAGAGTAACATATATGGAAAGAAGGGTCATATCATATATATATTTGTAATGCGATACAAACTGTATAAAATAGGTCAAAAATTAAAGTGACCAAAATACAAGATAGAGATAAGAAAGTTTACGTACACCCGATAATAATATTGTGATGATCATTTTTTAGAAAGTTTTTCTCAATATCTAGGCATGGTTGCAAAACAGTATTCCTCCATGCTTCGTCAACTTTTTCGTCTTCTTTTATATCTTCTTTGAATACGTCCGTAGCAATAATATGATGCACCGATCATATTTTATCGTTTAATAATCATTGAATCTTTTCATGTTTGTTACAAATTAACGAACGAGTATTACGCTTGATACTTGAAATTGATGCTTGAAGAATCATCTGCTTTGATTCATCATCTCCGACTGTATTTGTTTCTTCCCTTAAGTATCTGTACATTTCGGGGACACCAATGGACCGTCGGATTCCTTTGGTGTAATTTGCATCTGGAATGAAAATCTGTCGCACCTCATCCACTAGCCCTGCATGCAACATATATTTAAAGAAGAGTGTTATTTAGTGGAACATAAATTTAATAACCAAAAGTACTGTAAGAAAATTATATAAGAAACGTTTTAAGATAGCTGCAAGATATTATATCTTGATTGATACATAAAATAATTACAAAAATTACCTGCGTTGACCATTTGATCAACCCTCATGTCAACCCTACGGTTCAAGAATGATTGCTCAACATCTATCCAAATAAACAAACTATCATACTTAGATTTGAACATTAACACAAGGTCTTCCACAAGTTTTTCAATATCCGAATTTGATCCTCCAACAATAATTGGAACACGTTGAGTCTTCAATATTTTTTCTATGTAGACAACAGCTTGCAAACAAAAATCTTCTGCTGTGAAGTCTGAATCTGGATCAATTTCACCTAAGAAAATGTGATCAAATTAACTTTCTCAGAATTGAAAAAAATAATTTTTTAATAGTAAAGTATATTTTCCACTAGAATCTATAATTACTACTATAAAATTATCTAGGTAGTCATTAGATATATGTATTATTGGAAATAAATATATATACCTAACAAATAATGTCGTACACCTTGTTTCTCATTGTGTGTGATCTTGTGTAACAATTTCAAGTCCTTGTAAACTTGCATTTTCTTCGAGTTGATTATTTTTCCTCCAAAATGGGTGGCAAGGTCAACAGAGAGACGGGATTTTTCATGTTCCCGTTGCTCCCATTATGAAGACCACTTTCTTGTCGTTGAACTCTTTATTGTTGATTAAATTATTTATCTTATCTACACAAAAAATAAAATAAAAATAATAATTAGTTTACATGATGAATGCATAAAGTCAGACATTGAAAAATCTTGTAAATATAAAGCTTGTAAGTAGAAACCTTTCTTGACTTGGAATATACTATGTAAAAAAAACAAACTTTTCTTGATGGTGGATGTGAGAAAAATTACATTCGCCTTTTATAGTAAAATCACTTTGTGGGCTTATTAATTGACATACCAATTTCATATTTACTGATATATTTTAGGATAAGAATGACTTTTGAAAAGTTCATAGATATGTCAACTTGAATTTTGTAATTATTATTAAGTATATTTTTGGATAAAGTTATTAGTGTACGTTGTTAGGAGATCAATACTGTTGGGCTTTTATAGTAAAAGCATGATTATAAACTTATTAATTTTTATACCAAGTTAAATATATATATAAATTCATATATAAATTCATATATTTTAGAATAAGAAAAGTGTATGAAAATATATACATATACATCTCCTTGAATTTTGACGATTAAGCCTAAATTATTTTAGGATGACCTTTCTAGACATATATTGTTATGAGATCACAAATAGAATTGATGAAAAGATCGATTACAAAAGGATTATAAAAAGAACTCAATAATATTTCTGACGGAATATATTCAAGTGATAATGCGTCAAATCTTGCACTATTAATAACACGTCATAAGTGTTAAGTCTAATTCCATTGGAGGGAAGGGAACAATTATCGATAACTATTTCAATTACGAGTATTTATATTAAATTGTGCACCATATAATAATAGATAAGGATTTTATTGAATCAAGCTTCCATCGCCGTTAGGTAGAATATATTCATTACCGTTCGGTTGCAAATTTACTATTTTATCTTCTTTGTCTATGTAACATTTTTACCTTTTGAGTTAAGAATTCTATTCTTTCAAATCCTTTTAGGGTGGAATCTTCCCGAACATTTACGTTAATTTATTTTATCACTCTATTACCTTGACATTATGAGTGATCTCATGTAATTGTGTACGTACGCATTTATATTATTATATGTTAAATATACAAGGCTTGGACTTGGACTTGGGGCTTGGGCTTGGATCGGAACTTAAAATAAATATTTCCTTTATAAATAATAATTCTTTTACAGACAAGATTAACATATATAGAAAGAAGGGTCATATCATATATATATTTGTAATATGATACAAATTGTACAAAATAGGTCAAAAATTAAAGTGCCCAAAACACAAGATGGAGATAATGACAGTTTATTAACACCCGATAATAATATTGTGATGATCATTTTTGAGAAATTTTTTCACAATATCTATGCAAGGTTGCAAAACAGTATTCCTCCATGCTTCGTCAAACGTCTTCGTCTTCTTTTCTATCTTCTTTGAAAACGTCCGTAGAAATAATACGATGCACCGACCACATTTTATCATTTATTAATCGTTGAATCTTGTCAAGTTGGTTACAGAATAACAAACGAGTATTACGCTTGATACTTGAAATTGAAGCTTGAAGAATCATCTGCTTTGATTCATCATCACCGCCTGTATTTGTTTCTTCCCTTAAGTATCTGTCCATTTTAGGGACACCAATGGACCGTCGGATTCCTTTGGTATAATCTGCATCTGGAATTAAAATCTGTCGCACCTCATCCACTAGCCCTGCATGCAACATATACTTAGAGAAGAGTTTTATTTAGTGGAACAAAGATTTGCTAACCAAATATATATACCTAACAAATAGTGTAAATAAATATATATACCTAACAAATAGTGTCGCACACCTTGTTTCTCATTTTGTGTGATCTTGTTTGTAACAATTTCAAGTTCCTTGTAAACTTGCATTTTGTCCGAGTTGATAATTTCTCCTCCAAAATGGGTGTCAAGGTCAACAGAGAGACGGGATTTTCCTGTTCCCGTTGCTCCCATTATGAAGACCACTTTCTTCATTGTTGATAAAAGAATTCATCTTATCTACACAAAAACTAAAATAAAAATAATAATTATTTTACAATAGTGAATGCATAAAGTCAGACATTGAAAATTCTTGTAAATATAAAGCTAGTAAGTAGAAACCTTGCTTGAATTGGAATATACCATGTAAAAAAAATAAAATTTTCTTGATGGTAGATGTGAAAAATTACATTCATCTTTTATAGTAAAATCAGTTTGTGGACTTATTAATTGACATACCAATTTCATATTTACTGATATTGTTTAGGATAAGAATGACTTTTGAAAAGTTCATAGATATGTCAACTTGAATTTTTGTAATTATTATTAAATATATTTTAGGATAAAGTTATTAATGTACGTTGTTAGGAGATCATATACTATTGGGATTTTATAGTAAAAGTATGATTATAAACTTATTAATTAGTATACCAAGTTAAATATATATATACATATATATATAAATTCATATATTTTAGTATAAGAATAGTTCATGAAAAATTTTACATACACGTTTCCTTGAATTTTGACGATTAAGCTTAAATTGATTTAGGATGACGTTTCAAGACGTATTTTATTATGAGATCACAAATAGAATTGACTAAAAGATCGATTACAAAAGGATTGTAAAAAGAACTCAATAATATTTCTGACGGAATATATTCAAGTGATAATGCGTCAAATCTTGCACTATTTAATAACACGTCATTAGTGTTAAGTCTAATTCCATTGGAGGGAATGGAACAATTATCAGTAACTATTTCAATTACGAGTATTTATATTCACTTGTGCACCATATAATAATAGATAAGGATTTTATTGAATCAAGCTTCCATCGCCATGATAGAATTAAATAGAATATATTCATTACCGTTAGGTTGCAAATTTACTATTTTATCTTCTTTGTCTAAGTAACATTTTTAAGTTTTGAGTTAAGAATTCTATTCTTTCAAATTCTTTTAGGATGGAATCTTCCCAAACATTTACAGTAATTTATTTTATCACTGTATTACCTTGACATTATGAGTGATCTCATATAAGTGTGTACGTACGCATTTATATTAATATATATTAAATATACAAGACTTGGACTTGGACTTGGGGCTTGGGCTTAGATTGGAACTTAAAATAAATTCCTCTATAAATAAGAATTTTTTTTACAGACAAGAGTAACATATATAGAAAGAAGGGTCATATCATATATATATTTCTAATGCGATACAAACTGTACAAAATAGGTCAAAAAAGTGACCAAAACACAAGATGGAGATAATGACAGTTTATTAACACCCGATAATAATATTGTGATGATCATTTTTGAGAAAACTTTTCACAATATCTAGGCATGGTTGCAAAATAGTATTCCTCAATGCTTCATCAACGTCTTCGTCTTCTTTTCTATCTTCTTTGAAAATGTCCGTAGCAATAATATGATGCACCGACCACATTTTATCATTTATTAATCGTTGAATCTTGTCAAGTTGGTTACAGATTAACAAACTAGTATTACGTTTGATACTTGAAATGGAAGCTTGAAGAATCATCTGCTTTGATTCATCATCTCTGCCTATATTTGTTTTTTTCCCTTAAGTATCTGTCCATTTAAGGGACACCAATGAACAGTCGGATTCCTTTGGTGTAATCTGCATCTGCAATGAAAATCTGCTGCACCTCATCCACTAGCCCTGCATGCAACATATATTTAAAGAAGAGTTTTATTTAGTGGAACATAGATTTGATAACCAAAAGTACTAATAAAAAAATAATATAAGAAACATTTTTAGATAGTTGCATGATATTTATGGAGACAGCTTTCTTCACGTTGAACTCTTTATTGGTGATTAAAGTATTCATTTTATCTACACAAAAAATAAAATACAAATAATAATTAGTTTACAATAGTGAATGCATAAAGTCAGACATTAAAAAATCTTGTAAATATAGAGCTAGTAAGTAGAAAACTTGCTTGACTTGGAATATACTATTACCTTAACATTATGAGTGATCTAATGTAATTGTGTACATACGCATTTATATTAATATATATTAAATATACAAGACTTTGACTTGGACTTGGGGCTTGGGTGTGGATCGGAACTGAAAATAAATATTTCCTTTATAAATAAGAATTTTTTTACAAACAAGAGTAGCATATATAGAAAGAAAGGGTCACATCATATATATATTTGTACTGCGATATAACTGTACAAAATATGTCAAAAATTAAAATGACCAAAACACAAGATGGAGATGATGACGGTTTATATACACCCGAAAATAATATTGTGATGATTATTTTGGAGAAATCTTTTCACAATATCTAGGCATGGTTACAAAAAAGTATTCCTCCATGCTTCGTCAACGTCTTCTTTTTTATCTTCTTTGAAAAACATCAGTAGCAATAATATGATGCACTGACCATATTTTATCATTTATTAATCGTTGAATCTTGTCTAGTTGGTTACAGATTAACATACGAGTATTCAGATAGATACTTGAAATTGAAGCTTGAAGAATCATCTACTTTGATTCATCATCTCTGTCTGTATTTGTTTGTTCCCTTAAGTATCTGTCCATTTCTGGGACACCGATGGACCGTCGGATTTCTTTGGTGTAATTTGTATCTGGAATGAAAATCTGATGCACCTCATCCACTAGCCCTGCATGCAACACATATTTAAAGAAGAGTTTTATTTAGTTGCACATAGATTTGATAACCAAAAGTACTATTAAGAAAATTATATAAGAAAAGTCTTTAGCTAGCTGCATGATATTATATCTTGATTGATACATAAAATAATTTCAAAATTACCTGCGTTGACTATTTGATCAACTCTCATGTCAACTCTACAGTTCAAGACTGATTCCGTAACATCTATCCAAATAAAGCAACTTTCATACTTATATTTGAACATTAACACAGGGTCTTCCACATGTTTTTCAATATACGAATTTGACCCTCCAACTATAACTGTGTCACGACCCAAAATGAATCGTGAGTGGCTCCCACCCTTAATCTTCTAGGTGGAAGAACCAACAAATTTAACCACAACTTATAAAATATAATCATAATGCGGAAGCTTAAAATCTTATTAACTATCGTTTTCCAAAACCTGAAAGTCATCACAACAAGGACATCTAATTTCCAATTACTAAGTCTAAGAGTATCAATGTCACGACCCAAAATGGACGTGATGGCACTCATCTTATCCCACCAAGACAAGTTAGCCTAAAACTCAACTATTACAATAAAATGCGGAAAATTTATTATCAACTTAAGTTATATCCCCAAGATTTGGTTGTCACGTGTACAAGCCTCTATAGTATTTACAATTGATTCAAAAGAAATTACAAGTCTCAAATGACCTTGTTTCTAGAATAGAACAAGATCATAAATAGGAGTAAGAAGGTCTGCTGAGATGACAAACAACTACCTCACAAATCTCCAAGAAGCCTCGGAAAAGAAGAGAATGACAAGTAGCACAAAAATCCAGGCTCGTAATCTACAAAAAAATTTGTAGAAGCAAAGGGTGAGTACCAAACCACACGGTACTCATCAAGTAAATCTCTAAACACAAGCTAAGGGGATGAAATACGAGTACTCCTACCACCCCCAACCGAACCTCCACAACTACAACCTGCATAAAGATCAGTCCAACCTAACAGCTCACAGTTTACATAGAACGTAACTCAACAACAACACTTAGACAAATTACATATCCTCCACAAAGATACTTTAACAATTTGCATATCCTCAACAACAAGCTCAGTATTCATCAATCACCAATTTCACATAAAGGCATTCACAAAATCAGCAAAACACAATATCAAGTTCACCAATGATAAGTATGTGCAATGCAATGGAATGCAATGTCAAGTATAATGATGCATGTCTGACCTAGTGATACACACCCGCTGTCTCTCAGTCCGGGACCCATGGGGGACATATCTGTCCATGCATCTGTCGCGGTGCATGACACGACCCTCGATAATAGTAACCATCACGGCGCGCGATACGTCCCTCGAAATATAGTATCCATCGCGGCGCGCGATACGTCCCTCGAAATGGTACATCCTCTTTAAGTTTTCATTCTTTCTCAATGCACATAACACTTGTCACAACCATGTCTTAAAATAATGCAAATGACATGTTCACACAAATAAAGAGGATACGACCATTTTCATAACACTGCACAATTCACAACAACATCAACAATGATTCAACAAGCCTTTCAAACCATTCTTTATTATCAACACATTACACACAAGCAATTATTCACATTGCCTTTTATTAACCTTTGTTTTCATCATTAGAATTAATCAATGTGGAAAAGATAACCCATCACCAAGTCTCATTACTCCCAAACATATACCACAAGGAAATACACGCATTTCATACACTTAACAAGAGTTTAGAAATCTACTTGCCTCAAATAGTCGAACAATCACTCTGGGACTTGAGCTTTCTCTTTTCGTTGTACTTCTAACTCAAAGCAATCTATTCAAGTAGATAATCACAATAAGATTTCGAAACTAACAATACACATGTCACTATGTACTAGCCTTAACCCAAAAACTCGCTCTAATGTATTATGAATTTACTAGATTTTTATTCCAACCAACATGTCAAATTCCATATTTTCTAAATTTCAAATCTAAGATTAAGTCTTAAATTCTCCAAACACTACAATCCTAATAGTTTTCTTATGATGTAATACACCAACTATTTAATTATATATATTACTATACAAGTGAATTATAATATTGTACCATACGCAAAACTTCCATCAGGGAGCCAATTTAAAAGAAACTTTGTCTTGGTAAAGCCATAACCACGAATGAACAACCAAACAGTCACTAACCTATCGGTCGATTGACTTGTCATAATCACTATCTATAATTGCTTAGAGTTTGCATATTATTACCTAGTTAACAGCACACAATTTGCTCGACAAATTCTATCATAAAGTTACATTAATTTAATTTATTTTATTTTACTTTTGATTTGAAACAACAATTGAATACACCCTATATAATAGCT
Source organism: Solanum sitiens (assembly GCA_016801875.1). Taxonomy (NCBI): domain Eukaryota; kingdom Viridiplantae; phylum Streptophyta; class Magnoliopsida; order Solanales; family Solanaceae; genus Solanum; species Solanum sitiens. Next base: position 102,548 of record JABWTJ010000519.1, read on the forward strand.
ATTAATAACTAATACTTCCTACACCATTAAATAATGAATAACCAATTCCACCCACCAGAAAAAAAAAAAATATATATATATATATATATATATAAAAAGGAACATGATTGTGGCTTGATTTAGGCTTACCTGCAATAATTTCTGTCAGTTCTTTTTTTTTTTTTGACGTCGCAGAGAACCACAGTTTTGAGCCGAAAGAGTTTCGTATGACCGAAAGAATATTAACCCTTCTTTCTTTCATTTATTTTCCTAATACATGGGCCAATTCGCAAGTCTTACATAAAATAAGGGTTTGGCCCATTAATCATCAACTAAAAATAAATATCTAAAAGAATACCCATAAATTAATTAATTATAGTAAATGAATATTTGAAAAATTTCAAATCAACTTCACCGATTAATCAGGAATGACTTGGGGCAAATATCGAGAGGGTTAAAATAGAAATTTTATAGAAATTTACAAGTTGATCTTTCGGGTCATTACATTATCCACCACTAAAACTATGTTCGTCCTCGAACATAAGGAAGAAGATGAAAGATCAATCGACGTAACTAAAAGCTTGAGCTATGAACTACTAGTCGATGTTCATCTCTCCAAGTGAGCTCATTCTTAAGACCATTACATCAAGATTAACTACAATGAAATCAAACTTTGGAAGATCTGCAAATAACGAGTGATTACCAAGTCACAAACTAATTCATGAGCCTTATCTAAACTAAACCCAACTCATGAGCCTTATCTAAACTAAACCCATTGGACCTTAACACAAGTATCTTGATGAATATTTTCTCACATAACCAAGATAACCTTCTAAATCAATATTGGCTACAACCATAAGTGTACCTGAACCAACCACCAAACACTCATAATTCACACCATCACAGATCTTATCAAGAATTCCTTTTCACAACACAATTTTTTTCACGAGTTAAAAATATAATCTTCAGATATTATGTATTCATTAAGGGAAAATCAAACTTATCCAACCCAAAGAAGAATAAGATCAAGTAACCACCCAACAAGCGGTACACCCTAAGATGCAGAACCATTAACTACACTGTCGGATAACTATTACTATTCGCGAAAGCTCTTCTATAAGTTCTCATAAGTAAGGTGATACATGTAAAATTATTGGTATACTTCAATTATCTCAAACAACACCAAATTTTTCATAACTGAAATGATCAAATCTGCATAAGGATACCACCCTACTTGGAGGATAATTGCAGGATCGGTACACCCGATCTACCACTAGAAATTCACCCATGGATATAGAAACGTACGTGGCATAGACAGTGAATCTTACTCCAAATAATGTACAACACGAAGAAGGTGGTCACATAAAATATACAGAACCCAAGTTGAATAAAACTAAATACTTCTTCCATAATGTCCATATTGAATATTTCCATTCATCTTACTACATCCCTTAATTTTTAGCCATCCAAAATCAACCAGTCTGATATCTATTATAATCTTACACATACGTGACTTATCAAACTTCACAAACTCTCATAATACACCACTAAAGCCAACACTCTTAATACTAACAAGCATCATAACAACACCAGTCATTTACCTTACTCTCAAATCGCCACTAGTATCAAGTCTTCTTAACACACACATTATCGCTTCTAAAAATTTTCAAACTATGGCGCTTTCTCTTTCCATTTAAGCATAACATGACAAATATAAGTCACACCCAAATCGATAACACTAATTTCGAATCTATATTTCTCCATCAGGGTAAAATAATTAAGTCACACTTAATGTCAACTTCACCTAAACGTTCACATACCATTTTCAACCACCATCTGTACCATTATTTACCTCATGCAATAACTCAAAGTAATCCTTGATCACTCCAATATTTATGTATACTATAATCTCATAACCTCTACTCACCATCAAATACCTATGTAACACATTATAACAATCTATTTTGTCTCATCAACAAAGTACTTTTAATCCCCTCCAATCCTCATTAACCATGTAAAACTGTAGGTCCACACTATTTAACATCAATTTGTTACCTATCACATTCTGAACAATCTAGCTCGACATAACCATATATAATCTTCCACACGTCATTTATTGTAACCCAACTAAAACTTAATATTTAGAAAAGTTAATAATAAACCCATAGTAAGTAGGTGCTGAACTAGTTCACATCTCATAGTCATATCTAAACTCAAAGGCGAAATCACTACAACCATCACCTCCGAATCCAATGTTTGTACAAGAGGTCTTATTGTTCCTTTGCCTTTCTTAAAATCTTTCCATGACGAAAATTTCAAATAATTTTAACTCTTCAATACACCATAATTTTTCTCCTTTTTGCTAACTCACTTATCAGTCTTATATTTTTGGCCAATAATATGGGAAACCTTAGGTATAACAATCAAAAGTAACCAAATGTACTACTCAAATTTTAAGTCCTTCCAAATGCTTCATAAGGTGATCGAACATTTCTTACCTTACCAATTCATACCTTGACAAGATACACTATCACAAATCTAAACTCACCATGTAAACTTAAAGTTTTGATCCCAACCATGTAACACAATCCCATTATCTTACAACATTAGCTCATACCTAAAAAAAAATTGACTTAACGTATTTTAGCTTATTATCGATCGCCTCTTCATTGACCCTACCATGTCTTATTCTGAAAATCTTATCATACTCCTTACCAAACTCAAAACCACAAAAGAACTAATCATCATACTCGAGTTGAACGTCCGTACACTCCTTTCTCAAGTTTTATCCAATAGTTGTTTTTTTTTTTAACCAATCTATTTATCTTGTGACACTATATAATATCATAATCAGGGAGAAACAGGTAAAATCACTTGTCTCTGAACCCAATTCTCCAAATTCCTCTGAAGATACATCCTTAACCCTTGCAAACAAAGTAAAATAGCCTAGTTTTCTCCTCGCTCTAAAAGTTAAACTATATACCACTAATTCTTTCCATTATGGCTCTAGCTTCTTTCAATTTTATTCGATGACATCTCAACTCCTTGTAAAAATTACCATACAATCATGCTACTCACAAAATAGTAGTAAATCATAACTTAGACATTCTAAAGTCACCATTACCATTCAAAAGTCTTTTAACCAACAAAACTTATCATATAGTTGCATCCTAATCACAATCCATCACAAACTCTGATTATCACTATCCAGTCAGCCCTTGTCATCACCACAAAGTCAACTTTGTCATCGACATGACATCTCAAGCCAAATTATATCAATCAAATTCAACAGACTAACTTAACTTTGTACACATTTTCTTACTAATATTTTTCAATTGCCTTCACCCAAATATACTCGTTGGGATTTCCTTTGCGTATAAGTTTGTCATTCCAATATTAATCCACTCAATTGGAGCTTATGATAAAATATGTATTTAGAATCTTAAGGATACACTTTATAACCTACACACACATTAATATTATACCAAAGATCCACCACTAAAAGTTTCCTTATAAATAATGCTTACTCATTCGTGTGTATTAACAAGCTAGCTGATTTCTTAAAGGTGAATTCAACATCAAATCTCATTATACGAGCATCCGATATAAGTGGTGAATCTTTAAGTAGTTAGTATTTACACTTGACAATCGACATATCCATTTGCATATACTCATAGTACTACACCGTGAAAGTCTATTAAATCCACCACTAGAATACATCAAACCCTCGCTAAGATTGTACTCAAAATATTTTTTTTCATTAAGTAACTACAATAAGCTATCAAATTATTATTATTATTTTAGTCTGATCCAATGAGATATTCATTCTTTCGTAGATTAGGTCGACAACACAAGTAACACACTCCATAACTTTAACCAAGTAGGTATCGATACCATTGTATAGTTGTGTATGACATTCTTTAATATACACACAATCTATAAAGTCGTAGTAGAGATTTTTTCCTCGGTTAATATAATATCATTCTCATGATATACTAAACAACACATACATATAAAACTTTATTACTGTAATCCCAAAGTCACATGTCCATTATCTAGCAATCCTTGTAATCGTTCCACTTCCCGTTGTTAAACCACTCAAAATATCGTATATACCACAAAAGTACTATAACCTCACACCACTCCATCAAACTACTGAAAATTTTGGATCTAATAACACTGTCTTTTCATGAGTTTATTACTTTCACATTAGTAGTAGGTCTAACATTCAATCCATACACGACACACCAACTACTCAAATAAGGAATTACGCACGAAACATCACTATAAGTGAGAGAATAGATGGAGTAAAGCGATAAGAATCAAATTGGACCAATGTCGCACGATAGAGATTCAAGAAGTGAAGAGTTTTCCTAAAAGTCACAATAGCCTCTCGAAGATAAGTACAGACGTCTCCGTACCGATCCTCGAGACTCTATTTAGACTCGACTTGTATACACGTGAGACCTATGAACCTGGGGCTCTAATACCATTTTGTCACGACCCAAAATAGACGTGATGGCACTCGTCTTATCCCACCAAGACAAGTTAGCCTAAAACTCAACTATTACAATAAAATGCGGAAAATTTATTATCAACTTAAGTTATATCCCCAAGATTTGGTTGTCACGTGTACAAGCCTCTATAGTATTTACAATTGATTCAAAAGAAATTACAAGTCTCAAATGACCTTGTTTCTAGAATAGAACAAGATCATAAATAGGAGTAAGAAGGTCTGCTGAGATGACAAACAACTACCTCACAAATCTCCAAGAAGCCTCGGAAAAGAAGAGAATGACAAGTAGCACAAAAATCCAGGCTCGTAATCTACAAAAAAAATTAAAGAAGCAAGGGGTGAGTACCAAACCACACGGTACTCATCAAGTAAATCTCTAAACACAAGCTAAGGGGATGAAATACGAGTACTCCTACCACCCCCAACCGAACCTCCACAACTACAACCTGCATAAAGATCAGTCCAACCTAACAGCTCACAGTTTACATAGAACGTAACTCAACAACAACACTTAGACAAATTACATATCCTCCACAAAGATACTTTAACAATTTGCATATCCTCAACAACAAGCTCAGTATTCATCAATCACCAATTTCACATAAAGGCATTCACAAAATCAGCAAAACACAATATCAAGTTCACCAATGATAAGTATGTGCAATGCAATGGAATGCAATGTCAAGTATAATGATGCATGTCTGACCTAGTGATACACACTCGCAGTCTCTCAGTCCGGGACCTATGGGGGACATATCTGTCCATGCATCTGTCGCGGCGCACGACACGACCCTCGATAATAGTAACCATCACGGCGCGCGATACGTCCCTCGAAATATAGTATCCATCGCGGCGCGCGATACGTCCCTCGAAATGGTACATCCTCTTTAAGTTTTCATTCTTTCTCAATGCACATAACACTTGTCACAACCATGTCTTAAAATAATGCAAATGACATGTTCACACAAATAAAGAGGATACAACCATTTTCATAACACTGCACAATTCACAACAACATCAACAATGATTCAACAAGCCTTTCAAACCATTCTTTATTATCAACACATTACACACAAGCAATTATTCACATTGTCTTTTATTAACCTTTGTTTTCATCATTAGAATTAATCAATGTGGAAAAGATAACCCATCACCAAGTCTCATTACTCCCAAACATATACCACAAGGAAATACACGCATTTCATACACTTAACAAGAGTTTAGAAATCTACTTGCCTCAAATAGTCGAACAATCACTCTGGGACTTGAGCTTTCTCTTTTTGTTGTACTTCTAACTCAAAGCAATCTATTCAAGTAGATAATCACAATAAGATTTCGAAACTAACAATACACATGTCACTATGTACTAGCCTTAACCCAAAAACTCGCTCTAATGTATTATGAATTTACTAGATTTTTATTCCAACCAACATGTCAAATTTCATATTTTCTAAATTTCAAATCTAAGATTAAGTCTTAAATTCTCCAAACACTACAATCCTAATAGTTTTCATATGATGTAATACACCAACTATTTAATTATATATACTACTATACAAGTGAATTATAATATTGTACCATACGCAAAACTTCCATCAGGGAGCCAATTTAAAAGAAACTTTGTCTTGGTAAAGCCATAACCACGAATGAACAACCAAACAGTCACTAACCTATCGGTCGATTGACTTGTCATAATCACTATCTATAATTGCTTAGAGTTTGCATATTATTACCTAGTTAACAGCACACAATTTGCTCGACAAATTCTATCATAAAGTTACATTAATTTAATTTAATTTATTTTACTTTTGATTTGAAACAACAATTGAATACACCCTATATAATAGCTATTAATAACTAATACTTCCTACACCATTAAATAATGAATAACCAATTCCACCCACCAGAAAATATATATATATATAAAAAAGGGAACATGATTGTGGCTTGATTTAGGCTTACCTGCAATAATTTCTGTCAGTTCTTTTTTTTTTTGACGTCGCAGAGAACCACAGTTTTGAGCCGAAAGAGTTTCGTATGACCGAAAGAATATTAACCCTTCTTTCTTTCATTTATTTTCCTAATACATGGGCCAATTCGCAAGTCTTAAATAAAATAAGGGTTTGGCCCATTAATCATCAACTAAAAATAAATATCTAAAAGAATACCCATAAATTAATTAATTATAGTAAATGAATATTTGAAAATTTTCAAATCAACTTCACCGATTAATCAGGAATGACTTGGGGCAAATATCGAGAGGGTTAAAATAGAAATTTTATAGAAATTTACAAGTTGATCTTTCGGGTCATTACAACCAAAGACACCAAAATAAATGAAATAAAGTAATTTGTGTCCAAAAATTAAGAACATCATGTAATGACCGATAGAGTTCAACCCAAGCTCGAATGAATAGCTAACCCTTGAACCTGATACGCCGAGACTTGCTAGATCTGGGGGCGAGTCAAATTCTCCAATACACTTGCCGCACAGCTTAAAAGAAAAACAAAGAAAAACACAAGTAGGGCTCAGTATGAGGCCACACGTACTTAGTAGGTATCATCGGCCACTCCAAAATAGAAACTAATACACAATGAATAATAGTATAAAATCAACTATGACACTTAATAGCTGATAAGAAACAAATAACATGAACCGGTGTCAACAACACTAAAGTAAGTATGTAATAAGTCAATAATATCAAGATCATACATTAGGACTCATGTCTCCAAACAAAACCATTTTGGGAATTGAGTTATTTGAGATTGAGTACATTCGTTAATTTAATATGTTTCTCCTTTAATATTACAGTATCGGAACGTGACATTCCAATCAAAAAATACTGTGTCGGAATGTGACACTCCGATCCAAGAATATCGTGTCGGAATATGACACTCCGATCCAATTATATTGTGTCGGAATGTGACACTCCGATCAAATTATACCGTATCGGAACGTGACACTTTGATCCAATAATACCATTAATTTATAATTTATTATCTCCACAATTCATTTCATTGATAATATTTCATCAAGCCTTTTTTATTCCAGGCATCACTTCGATTAAGAGGGTTCAAGAATATAAATTCCACGGTCTCATGATTAAATATACAAGACTTTGACTTTGACTTGGGGCTTGGGTGTGGATCAAAACTTAAAATAAATATTTCCTCTATAAATAAGAATTTTTTTACAGACAAGAGTAACATATATAGAAAGAAGGGTCACATCATATATATATATTTGTTCTGCGATACAAATTGTACAAAATTTGTCAAAAATTAAAATGACCTAAACACAAGATGGAGATGATGATAGTTTATATACACCCGATAAAAATATTGTGATGATTATTTTTGAGAAATCTTTTCACAATATCTAGGCATGGTTGCAAAACATTATTCATCCATGCTTCGCCAACTCTTCTTTTTTATCTTCTTTGAAAACATCAGTAGCAATAATATGATGCACCGACCACATTTTATCGTTTATTAATCGTTAAATCTTGTCTTGTTGGTTACAGATTAACATACGAGTATTAAGATAGATACTTGAAATTGAAGCTTGAAGAATCATCTACTTTGATTCATCATCTCCGTCTGTATTTGTTTTTTCCCATAAGTATCTGTCCATTTCAGGGACATCAATGGACCGTCGGATTCCTTTGGTGTAATCTGCATCTGGAATGAAAATTTGTCGCACCTCATCCAGTAGCACTGCATGCAACATATATTTAAAGAAGAGTTTTATTTAGTTGCACATAGATTTGATAACCAAAAGTACTATTACGAAAATTATATAAGAAAAGTCTTTAGCTAGCTGCATGATATTATATCTTGATTGATACATAAAATAATTACAAAAATTATCTGCGTTGACCATTTGATCAACCCTCATGTCAACTCTACAGTTCAAGACCTATTGCGTAACATCTATCCAAATAAAGCAACTATCATACTTATATTTGAACATTAACACAGGGTCTTCCACAAGTTTTTGAATATACGAATTTGACCCTCCAACTATAATTGTGTCACGACCCAAAAGGAATCGTGAGTGGCCCCCACACATCATCTTCTAGGTGTGTGAACCAACAAATTTAACCCCAACTTATAAAATACAATCGTAATGCGGAAGCTTAAAATCTTATTAACTATCGTTTTTCAAAACATGAAAGTCCAGGACATCTAATTTCCAATTACTAAGTCTAAGAGTATCAAAGACACCAAAATAAATGAAATAAAGTAATTTGTGTCCGAAAACTAAAGACATCAGGTAATGACCGAGAGAGTCAACCCAAGCTCGAATGAATAGCTCACCCTTGAACCTGATATCCTAGACATGCTAGAGCTGAGGGCGAGTCAAATTCGCCATTACACTTGTTGCACTCCTTAAAAGAAAAACAAAGAAAAACACAAGTAGGACTCAGTATGAGGCCACATGTACTGAGTAGGTATCTCGGCCAATCCAAAATATCAACTAATACACAACAAATAATAGTATAAAATCAACTATGACACTTAACAGCTGATAAGAAACAAATAACATGAACCGGTGTCAACAACACTAAAGTAAGTATGTAATAAGTCAATAATATCAAGATCACACATGAGGACTCATGCCTCCAGACCAAACCATTTTGGGAATTGAGTTATTTGAGATTGAGTACATTCCGTTAATTTAATATGTTTCTCCTTTAATATTACAGTGTCGGAACGTGACACTCCAATCCAAAAATACCATGTCGGAATGTGACACTCCGATCCAAGAATATCGTGTCGGAATGTGACACTCCGATCCAATTATATCGTGTCGGAACATGACACTATGATCCAATTATACCGTATCGGAACGTGACACTCTGATCCAATAATACCATTAATTTATAATTTATTATCTCCACATTTCATTTCATTGATAATATTTCATCAAGCCTTTTTTATTCAAGGCATCACTTCGATTAAGAGGGTTCAAGAATATAAATTCCACGGTCTCATGATTTCAGACCAATCACAAAACACACAACAAAGTCACACAACCACACAATCAAGTACATAGAAAACTTCACAATATTATTCAATGCATATCAATCACTATTAAGAGTGTTATATCAAATAGCATATACCATAACCTACCTCCACCGAAGAACCGAAGTCAAGCAAGCTATTTCTTCAATACTTTTCCTTTCCTCTGTGCCTACGAACCATTCAAGTCTATCAAGTATATATGCATAATTTGTAAGTTAACGAGCCTATAATCACTAATATTATTCTATGTCTAGCCTAGACCCAAAAAATCACCTAATCTTATAATCCACTTCCTAAAGTTCAAACCTAAGGTAAATCTTAACTTCTCCAATTAGTATAACTTTAGTAGAATTTAACTAATCCAATACACCTAATATTTAATCACCTATCTAAATGTGTTAAAACTTTATTTATAATGTGATATCTTACCATGAAATATCTACCACGAAAGAATAAATATACACAAAATTTAACTATATATATTCAAACCGCAACAATGAATTTATATGCTGTATGTAAGCCTCTATGACTATCACAAATAATTGCAATTATTAACTAATGATTGACTATTTCAATTTGTATAAAAGAAAAAATTGAAAACCTATACATAAGCAAAAATAACAATTGAATGATTCAATTGCTTATAAACCCATAACATCAACACCCCATTCCATAAATAACCATTACTGTTCAATTGCACAAAAATATAATATATAATAACCTTCCCTGCAACCTTAACTTTTAAGCATTAATTGTTTCACCTGTAACCTCACCAATAATCATGTCTGCAACTTTGTATTTTTCCAATTTCTGTTATCTTTTTGCACACTAACAAAAAGAAATAATCCTATATTAACTACAATCATGTGCAAACCCAATTTATCCAAATCAAAATATAATTATAATAATAATTTCCACATCTTCACAATTCATCAAATTCACACATGCATACTAAACTTACCTGAAGCACTCGTCCGCCTCCTTAGTGATTGTGCCGCCGTTCCTATTAAGTTTCTACTCAAGATAGGAACCACTTATTGTTATTATTATTAATATTAGGACTAATTATAATAAAGAGTAAAAGTGAACCAATAAAAATTTAATGATATTTTCTTTAACCATCAACTAAATAAATTATTAAAACAATCCCACTAATTTAATAATATAGTTACGAGTAGTCCAAAATACCCATTTAGAATTTATCAGGAAGTCTTTTATGAAATAAAAAAAAACTCCAGTATTCAAAATGACCAAATGAGTTTACAAATTGGAACACATTGAGTGTTCAATATTTTTTCTATGTAGACAACAACTTGCAAACAAAAATCTTCTGCTGTGAAGTCTGAATCTGACTCAATTTCACCAAAGAAAAATGTGATCAAATTAACTTTCTCACAATTGAAAGAAATAATTTTTTAATAGTAAACTATATTTTCCACTAGAATCTATAATTACTACTATAAAATTATCTAGGATGACGTTTCTAGATGTATATTGTTATGAGATCATAAATAGAATTGATAAAAAGATCAATTACAAAAGGATTATAAAAAGAATTCAATAATATTTCTGACGGAATATATTTAAGTGATAATGCGTTAAATCTTACACTATTTAATAACACGTCATAAGTGTTAAGTCTAATTCCATTGGAGGGAAGGGAACAATTATCGATAACTATTTCAATTACGAGTATTTATATTAACTTGTGCACCTTATAATAATAGATAAGGATTTTATTAAATCAAGCTTCCATCGCCGTGATAGAAATAGGTAGAATATATTCATTACTGTTAGATTGCAAATTTACTATTTTATCTTCTTTGTGTATGTAACATTTTTAAGTTTTGAGTTAAGAATTCTATTATTTCAAATTCATTTAGGGTGGAATCTTCCCGAACATTTTTGGTAATTTATTTTATCACTCTATTACCTTCACATTATAAGTTATCTGATGTAATTGTGTACATACGCATTTATATTAATATATATTAAATATACAAGACTTGGACTTGGACTTGGGGCTTGGATTTGGATTGTACTTAAAATAAATATTTCCTCTATATAATAAGAATTTTTTTATAGACAAGAGTAACATACATAGAAAGAATGGTCATATCCTATAAATATTTGTAATGCGATAGAAACTGTACAAAATAGGTCAAAAATTAAAGTGCCAAAACATAAGATGAAGATAATGAAAGTATATGTACACCCGATAATAATATTGTGATGATCATTTTTGAGAAATTTTTTCACAATATCTAGGCATGGTTGCAAAACAATATTTCTCCATGCTTCGTCAACATCTTCTTTTCTATCTTCTTTGAAAACGTCCGTAGCAATAATATGATGCACCGACCACATTTTATCGTTTATTAATCGCTAAATCTTGTCAACTTGGTTACAGATTAACATACGAGTATTACACTTGATACTTGAAATTGAAGCTTGAAGAATCATCTACTTTGATTCATCATCTCCGTATGTATTTGTTTCTTCCCTTAAGTATCTGTCCATTTCAAGGACACCAATAGACCGTCATCTCCTTGTTATTTTTGTGAACATGTCATTTGCATTGTCATGAGACATGGTTGTGACAAGTGTTATGTGCATTGAGAAAGAATGAGAAATTAAAGAGGATGACCATTTCGAGGGTCGTATCGCACGCTATGATGGATACTATATTTAGAGGGACATATCGTACGCCGCGATGGATACTATATATCGAGGGACATATCGCGCGCCGCAATTATTACTATTATTGAGGGTCGTGTGGTGCTCCACAACAGATGCATGGACATATATGTCCCCCATGGGTCCCGGACTGAGAGACAGCGAGTGTGTATCACTAGGTCAGACATGCATCATTGTACTTGACATTGCATTCCATTTCATTGCACATACTTATCATTAGTAAACTTGATATTGTGTTTTGCTGATCTTGTGATTGCCTTTTTGCGGAACTCGTATTTGTTGAATACTGAGCTTGTTATTGAGGATATATAATTTTTTGAAGTGTTGTTGTTGAGGATATGTAATTTATTGAAGTGTTGTTATTGAGGATATGTAATTTGTTGAATTGTCATTGTTGAGGATATGTAATTTGTTAAAGTGTTGTTGTTGAGTATATGTAATTTGTTAAAGTGTTGTTGTGGAGAATATGTAATTTGTCTAAGTGTTGTTGTTGAGTTACGTGCTATGTAAACTATGAGCTGTTAGGTTGGTCTGATTTTTATGTAGATTTTAGTTGTGGAGGTTTGGTTGGGGGTGGTAGGAGTACCCGTATTTCATCCCCTTAGCTTGTGTTTAGGGATTTACTTGCTGAGTACTGTGTGGTTTGGTACTCACCCCTTTCTTCTACAATTTTTTGTAGGTTATGAGCCTGGATTTTTATGGTACTTGTCATTCTCTTCTTTTCCGAGGCTTGTTGGAGATTTGTAAGGTAGTTGTGTGTCGTCTCAGCAGACTTTCTTTCTCCTTAATTATGATCTTGTTCTATTATAGAAATAAGTTCATTTGAGACTTGATTTTTTCTTTTGAATCAATTGTAATACTTTAGATACTTGTACACGTGACAACCAGATTTTAGGGATATTTTTGAGTTGATTATAAAATTTACGCACTTTATTGTAACAATTGAATTTTAGTCTGACTTGTCTTGGTGGGATAAGACAAGTGCCATCACGCCCATTTTTGAGTCGTGACAAAATGGTATCAGAGCCCCAAGTTCATAGGTCTCACATGTGTACAAGTCGAGTCTAAGTAGAGTCTCGCGGATCGGTACAGAGACGTATGAACTTATCTTCGAGAGGATATAATTACTTTTAGGAAAAATCTTCACTTCTTGGATCTCTATCATGCGTACTTGGTCTGATTTTGATTTTTATCGCCTTATTTGGTTCACTCTCACTTATAGTGATGATTCGTGCGTAATTCCTCAGTTGAGTATTTGGTGTTTTGTATTTGTCTTTAATGTTAGATTTATTACAAATGTGGAAGTCATATATTTATAGGAAGGATGTTCTATCAGATTTTGAATGTTCAACGACTAGAATAGATTGAGTTAGTTGAGGATTTGATGAAACATTTTGAGGATTAGATTGAACAGTGGTTTAATGGACTTCATGAGCGTCTTATAATTTGTTTAGTCTAGTCATCTAGTAGTGGGATCAATACTTGTGTGATATATGTAATATCTTGAGTGGTTTGACAATTGAAAGTGAAATGACTAAAAAGAAGGTTAGATAATGAATGTGATAACTTTAAAGCTATATTTAGTGAAAGTTTTATAACGTATATGGGCTACTTAGTGAATAATGAGAGTGTTGTTACATTAGTTGAGGTCACAATCTCTATAAAAGTTTTATAGATTTAGGTAATGTCAAAGAGAATTTCAAAATGACTATTATAATGGTACTGATTCTCACTTGATTAGAGTTATGCATTGTGTTATTTCTACTATCGACCTGATTTATGAAGCAATGTATATCGCATTGGATGAGAGACTGAACGGATTTTGTATGGTATTGTAGTTACTTAATGGGTAGAAATGTGTAGGGTATCAGATTATATCTTCTCGAGGGGTATGATATGTTCTAGTGGTGGATCTAATAAAATTTTACAATGTGATACTAGTGGTATATGGAAATGAATACGGTGATGTTAAGTGTGATTACTAACTACATAAAGAGTAACATTTGTATCACATGCACATATAATGAGACTCAATGTTGTATTCACATTTGAAGAACCAACTAGCTTGTTACAGCACACGAATGAGTTAAGCATTGTTTATAAGGAAACTTTTAGTGGTGGATCTTGGTATTAATACATTTAGATTTTTGAGTGTATCTCGAGAATTTTAAATGAGGATCAATGATTTCATCTTAAGGTCTAAGGGGATGGATAGATACCTGAATGACAAGCTTATGAGTAAAGGAAGTCCTAAACAGTATACTTGTGTGAAGGTAATTGAAAATTTTAAGGAAAAGTGCATATAAAAGTGGGTTAGTCCACTGAATTTGATCGGTATAACTGGGTTTAAAATGTCATAATGATGAAAAGGTTGACTTTGTGGTGATGACAAGAGCTAACTGAGCATAATGATAACAAGAGTTCGTGATGGATAGTGATAAGGATGCAACTATATGATAAAAATTGTTGGTAAAATGGATTTTGTATGGTAATGAAGACTTTCGAGTATCTAATGTTATGGATTGTTATTATTTGATGAGTATCGTGGTTGCATGAAAAGTTACAGGAGGTGCTGAGACACCACTCGAATAGAATTGGAATAAACTAGAGTCATAAATAAAAAGAATTATTGTGATGTAGTTTAGCCTCCGAAATTAGGCAAGAACAAGGATATTTACCCAGAATAATGTAACAGCCAAAGATGTATCTTCAGAAAGAGTGGATAATTGAATTTAGAGACATGTGATTTCATATGTTTTGCCTAGATTATTGTGATAGTTTTACGAGTTCATCATATTGGTTAAAGAAAACTATTTGATAAAACTTGAGAAAAGAGTGTATATATGTTCAACTCGAGTATAATTATAAGTTTTTTTGTGTGATTTTGAGTTTGGTAATGAGTACGGCTAAATTTTTAGCAAAAAAAAAATATGATAAGGTCGACAGAGAGGTGATAAATTATAGACTAAGATACATGAATTCATAAAGATCTTCAATGTATGAGCTAATGTTGATAGATGATTGAATTGTGTTACATGATTGGGATAAAAAAATTCAAGTTTTTCATTGTAAGTGTAGGTTGTGGCTGTGTGTTTTGTCAAGGTATGAATTGATAAGGTAAGAAGTGATCGATCACATTGGGTATGAAGCATTGGGAAGGACTTAAAAAATAATTTCAGTAGTAAATTGGTTACTTTTGATTGTTATACCTAAGGAATGATTTTAGTTAAAGTTTTTATTTAGAGGATAAGGTAAAAATATCATGGGTTGTTGGACAAAGAATAAGACTTGTAAGTGAGTTAGCAAATAAATAAATAAATAAATATATAAAATAAAATAAATTTTGATATATTGAAGAGTTCAAGGTATTAAAAATTTCTGTCATGGGAAGAATTTAAGAAAAGTAAAGGAATAATACCTCTCGTATAAGCCTTTGATTTATAGTTGAAGAATTTATTGATTTTTTTATCTATGAGTTTAGATATGATTGTGAGATATGAAATAGTACAGACTTACTAGGAATTATCATCACCTTTTCTTACGATTGAGTTTTGTTTGGGTGACAAATAATGATGTGGGGAAGATTATATGTGGTTATGTCGAGCTAGATTGTTCAAATTATGATAGGTAACTTATTGATGTTCAACGGTGTGGACCTTCAATTTTACATAATTAATGAGGATTTTGAGGAAATTGAAACTACTTTATTGATGGGATAATACAAACTGTTCTGATGTGTTACATAGGTATTTGATGGTGGGTTGAGTTTATAGTATACATAATTATTGGGTGATAAAGGATTTCTAAAATTTTGGCACGAGGTATATGACGAGTGTAAATGGTAGTTAAAACATGATATGTGAAAGTTTGTAAGCATTTGACTGTGGGAATCATTTAATTAATAACTTTATCTCAATGAAAAAGTACTATCAGATTGGAAATTAGTGTATCAGCCTTGAATGGACTCATATCTATCATGGGAGCTTAAATGGAATGAGAAGGAATCATAGTTCAAAATTTTGGATACTACAATGTGCTTGCTAAGAAGACTTTTAAACTAGTGATGGTTTTTATTAATATTAAGAGTATTGGATCTAATGAATTAATGTAATAAGTATTTGGGGTTTGACAAATCGAGCAATTGTAATATTGTTAAGGAGACCACACAAGTTGATTGTGAATGGCAAAAAAATCGAGAGATAGAGTCACATGAATGAAATTTTATTTATATAGGAACTATGAAGGAAGTATCTAGTGTTATTCGACTTTGGTTCTGAATATTCTTATATGACCATCTACTTATTTTGGATATCATTTGGAGTGTGATTTGCTACCTATGCCCACACGTGTTTTCACATCTATGGGTGAATTTCTAGTGGTGGATCGGGTGTACCGATTCCTTGAGTGTCATCTTGGTGGGGTCACATCTTTGGTTAGACTTGTTCATTTCAGTTTTGACAAATTTTGGTGTTGTTTGAAATAATTGGAGTATACTAGTGATTCTACACACACAACTTTGCTTATGAGAACTTATAATAGATCTACCATAAATAGTTATAGCTATACGACAATCTTAATATTCATGTGGGGAACATTAGATTTAGTTCTACCATTCCTAAGGTCGTCTACAATCACAACTATTGATTTAAGTGCTCCGACAGTGTTGTTAGAGGTTTTGCATGCTTAGGTGTATGCTAGCTGGGTGGTTAATTGATGAATTTGTTGTTTGGGTTAGATAAGTTTGATTCTTTCTTGATGAATACCCAATGTTTAAAGATTGGATTTTTATAACTTAAGCTCGTGAAAAGATTGTGTTATGAAATGAAAATCATGATAAGATTTGTCATGGTTTATGCATTATGAGTGTGTGATGATTAGTTCAAGTTCACTTCTTATTGTAGTCGGTATCGAATCAAAATGTTATCTTGATAATGTGAGAAAAGATTTATCATGATGGTTCTGCTATGGTCAAATGGGCTTCAGTTTAGATTGGGTTCATGAGTTAGTTTGTAGCTTGATAATCACTATTGATTTATAGATTTGTCAAAGTTTGATTTGAAAGTTCAGTTCTTAGTAGTTGATCTTGATGACATTGTCTTAAGGAGAAGCTCGCTTGCAAAGATGAACAACGACTGATAGATTATAACTCAAGCTTTTGGTAACGTCGGTTATTCTTCCTTCTTCTTCTTTATGTTCGAGGATGAACATGATTTGTAGTGGTGGATAATGTAATGACCCGTATTGTCATATTTGGAATTTTTGAACTATTATTTTTACTTTAATTAATTAGTTGGTGGGTAATTGTAGATATCCGACTTAATCGATAGTTAATGGGCTAAAGTGATCATTTATTTAATAACCTATACCACTTGACCTATTTATATTAAAATAATTTAATAGAGTTTATCACTATAAATTATATAATTATTATTAATCTTTTAAAAAAAAGGAACTACCCTAAAAGAAGTGTGGTCGCCACATCTGAAACGAAGACGACATTGATCTCCTGGTAAGTATTTTCTCAAGTGTGTGCTTGCATTTAATTAATTTATTTTATGGTTGCATATATGCAAAGTAACCCAATTTGGTATTAAATAAGAATAGATAAAGAAGGGTAAGTTTTTAAAGTTGACCGATCTGTACTATCTTTTTAGTGCTGAATTATATTTAATTTGGGGGAAGGGAAGACGTGACTTTGGAATTAATGTGGCTGACACAATTAACTTTTTTTGGTGGTTTCTGTGATTTTGGTAAACAAAATTTTTATGGACAATTGTTACAATAATATGAGGTAATCATTGATGAGGGAAAAATTGGAAATTGTCAGAATTGACACTTTTTCTTAAGCGGTCAATCACTAGTTCTTAGGCTTAGCATGTGTTCGATGTTTAAGATCTTCTTCATTAACACATTATATTCAAATTTTGATATAATGAGATAGATAATTAAATATTTATATATTATATTACACAAAAATTATTAGGGTTGTATTGTTTTAAGGAATTGAAACTTAATCCTAGGGTTGAGGTTTAGAAAATTGACTATAGACTTGGGTGAGTTTTTGGGTCTAAGATAGACATATGATAATATGAGCGTTGTTAGTTCGAAAGTCTTATTGTAATTAAATATTTGGATAGATTGCATTGGTTTGGAAGCTCAACGAAAAGGGAATGCTCAAGTTCTTGAGTCATTGTTCGACAATTTGAGGCAAGTGAATTTCTAAACTTCTGTTAAGTGTATGAAATGCATGTATTTCCTTGTGGTTTATGTTTGAGAGTAATGGGACTTGGGATGGGTTGAACTGTCCACATTGATTAATTCTAATGATGAAAATAAAGAGGTAATAAAAGGCAATGTGAATAATTGCTTGTGTGTGATGTATTGATAATGGAGAATGGCTTGAAAGGCTTGTTGAATCATTGTTCATGTTGTTGTGAATTGTGCAATGTTATGAAAATGGTCATCTCCTTATTATTTTTGTGAACATGTCATTTGCATTGTCCTGAGACATGGTTGTGACAAGTGTTATGTGCATTGAGAAAGAATGAGAAATTAAAGACGATGTACCATTTCAAGGGTTGTATCGCACGTTGTGATGGACACTATATTTTGAGGGACGTATCGCACGCCGCGATGGATACTATATATCGAGGGACGTATCGCGCGCCGCGATGGTTACTATTATCGAGGATCGTGTCGTGCGCCGCAACAGATGCATGGACAGATATGCCCCCCATGGGTCCCGGACTGAGAGACAGCGGGTGTGTATCACTAGGACAGACATGCATCATTATACTTGACATTGCATTCCATTTCATTGCACATACTTATTATTAGTGAACTTGATATTGTTTTTTACTGATCTTGTGATTGCCTTTCTGCGAAACTCGTGATTGTTGAATACTGAATTTATTATTGAGGATGTGTAATTTTTTGAAGTGTTGTTGTTTAGGATATGTATTTTATTGAAGTGTTGTTATTGAGGATATGTAATTTGTTGAATCGTTGATGTTGAGGATATGTAATTTGTTAAAGTGTTGTTGTTGAGGATATGCAATTTTTTAAAGTGTTGTTGTGGAGGATATGTAATTTGTCTGAGTGCTGTTGTTGAGTTACATGCTATGTAAACTGTGAGTTGTTTGGTTGGTCTGATTTTTATGCAGGTTGTAGTTGTGGAGTTTTGGTTGGGGGTGGTAGGAGTACCCGTATTTCATCCCCTTAGCTTGTGTTTAGGGATTTACTTGGTGAGTACCATGTGATTTTGGTACTCACCCCTTTCTTCTACAATTTTTTTTAGGTTATGAGCCTGGATTTTTATGGTACTTATAATTCTCTTCTTTTCCGAGTCTTCTTGAAGATTTGTAAAGTAGTTATTTGTCGTCTCAGCAGACTATCTTTCTCCTTAATTATGATCTTGTTCTATTCTAGAAACAAGTTCATTTGAGACTTGAGTTTTTCTTTTGAATCAATTGTAATACTTTAGAGACTTGTACTCGTGACAACCAAATTTTGGGGATATTTTTGAGTTGATTATAAAATTTACGAACTTTATTGAAACAATTGGTTTTAGGCTGACTTGTCTTGGTGGGATAAGACGAGTGCCATCACGCCTATTTTTGAGTCGTGACAATAAAATTATCTAGATAGTCATTAGATATAAGTATTGTTGAAAATAAATATATATACCTAACAAATAGTGTCGTACACCTTGTTTCTCATTGTGTGTGATCTTGTTTGTAACAATTTCAAGTCCCTTTTGAACTTGCATTTTGTCCGAGTTGATTATTTCTCCTCCAAAATGGGTGGCCAGGTCAACAGAGAGACGAGATTTTCCCGTTCCCGTTGCTCCCATTATGAAGACAACTTTCTTTCTCGTTGAACTCTTTATTTTTGATTAAAGTATCCAATTTATCTAAAATAAAATAAAAAAAGAATAATAATTAGTTTACAATAGTGAATGCAAAAAGTTAGACATTGAAAAATCTTGTAAATATAAAGCTAGTAAGTACAAACCTTGCTTGACTTGGAATATACTATGTATAAAAATAAAATTTTCTTGATGGTGGATGTGAAAAAATTACATCCAGCTTTTATAGTAAAATCTGTTTGTGGACTTATTATTGATATACCAATTTCATATTTACTGACATAATTTAGGATAAGGATGACTTTTGAAAAGTTCATAGATATGTCAACTTGAATTGATAATTATTATGAAATATATTTTAGGATAAAGTTATTAGTGTACTTTGTTAGGAGATCACATACAACTGGGCTTTTATCGTAAAAGTATGATTATAAACTTATAAATTAGTATACCGAAGTTATATATATATAAGAATAGTTCATGAAATTTTTTACATATAAGTCACTTTAAATATTGGCAATTAAGCTTAAATTGTTTTAGAATGACGTTTGTAGATGTATATTGTTATGAAATCACAAATAGAATTGACGAAAAGATCGATGACAAAAGGATTGTAAAAAGAACTCAATAATATTTCTGACGGAATATATTCAAGTGATAATGTGTCAAATCTTACACTATTTAATAACACATCATAAGTGTTAAGTCTAATTCCATTGGAGGGAAGGGAACAATTATCGATAACTATTTCAATTACGAGTATTTATATTAACTTGTGCACCATATAATAATAGATAAGGATTTTATTGAATCAAGCTTTGCCGTGATAGAATTAGGTAGAATATATATTTATTACCGTTAGATTGAAAATTAACTATTTTAACTTCTTTGTCTATGTAACCTTTTTTTAAGTTTTGAGTTAAGAATTCTATTCTTTTAAATCCTTTTAGGGTGAAATCTTCCCGAACATTTACGGTAATTTATTTTATCACTCAATTACCTTGACATTACGAGTGATCTCATGTAATTGTGTACGTACACATTTATATTAATATATATATTAACTATACAAGACTTGGACTTAGACTTGGGGCTTGGATGGATACTTAAAATAAATATTTCCTCTATAAATAATATTTTCTTACAGACTAGAGTAACATATATAGAAAGTAGGGTCATATCATATATATATTTGTAATGCGATACAAACTGTCACGCCCCGAGCTACCCCCGAGACGCGGACACGGAACCTAGGACCACAAGTGATCCCAAGCTAACCCCGCTGGCATGATCATAAGCATACTAAAGAATAATAAATTGATGCGGACGCTAAATCATAATTTAATCTGAGAAGATGGGGAATACCCATATGCTAAAACTGATATAATATGAAAACAATGAGTTTAATACAAAAGAAATATAAACTCAATACTAAGCTGAATCTAACTATGTCTGAGAATAGCCTCTAATCTAGACTAGAAATACTGGGACAAGCCCCAGCTAAATCTAGCCAAAATTGAAACCAAAAGACTAAATACTGAAAAGAAATTCATGACTATTGTCCTCGGAGAATCATGACTACTGAACTGGAGATCAAAAATCGATCTATGCGTGATCTGGATGCTGAGAACCTGAACCTACACCATGAGAAGATGTAGCGACGTATGCGTCAATACTTGAAAGGTACTGAGCATGTAGGATGGAGTAAAGCTGAAATAAAACATAACTGAACAAGAACAAAAGCAAGTATAATAAACTGAACATAATATACTGAATTTCTGAGCTAATTGAATGCAATGACAAATTTATAACATGCTAAAACTGAATTCTGAATATACTGATAAATGGTCAATGCAGAGAGTCTGACTGAACTGTGGGAGCTACTAATAACCGATAATAAAACCACATGAGCTAAATGTGGAGTCTGATGTATACGCCCCATCGAGAGGACCCAATATACCCTGCCAAACGTATAAAGGCATGCTGGCGTGATTACTAAACTGATTGCCCACAGAGGGGACTTACAACCTACTTGGCTAGTAGTTCTGGGACTATTGAGTACGCTAAACCCTAATCCAACTCGGTATTATGCTACTCCCAATGAATTATGTAAATTAACTGATTATGTATGAGTTTCTGTAAATATTGGATAGCTCAAAACTGAACATGCAAACTGAGAATGCAACAATTAATCTGGTAATTATGCATTTATAAATGAGGCATGTATATCTGAAGTGTCTGAAATATTTGACCTAGCAGAGAGTGGGTGAAGAGAGTGGGTGAAGGGAGTCTTGATCGACGGTCACGGACTATGGACCGTCGTCTGACCTACGGACCGTAAGTCCGTCCGTCGTCCAAGACTTAACAAATTTATCTGGGCTGAAATTTTTGGGAGTTTCTGATCCCATCGACGGTTGTGCAGGACAGACCGTGAGTCAGGCTACGGTCCGTCGATGCCACCGTTGGTTGCACCTGAAGATTTTTCTGAAAAACTGATTTTTGGTCTGTTTTGGCTACGGGGTGTTACATTATCTCCCTCTTGGGAACATTCGTCCTCGAATGAAGCCTAAAATATATGAAATAGAGGGAGAGAACTGCAAACCCCACCAATAAACACTGAGAACTGAATTTCTGACTGAATTGAGTTCTGAGTACATGCAATTACGCTGAAAATAAAAGTACAAACTGAGGGAACATGATTCTAAAACTGAATTTATCCATGAATGACTGGAAAACTGAAGAGAAAATATTATCTCAAGCTGGAGTTGAATCAGAAGGAAAGAGGTGGGGATACTTGGCTTTCATGGCTGATTCTGCTTCCCAAGTAGCTCCCTCTACGGACTGACTCCTCCATAAAACCTTGACTGAAGCGACTTTTTTGTTTCTCAACCTTCTAACTTGACGGTCAAGAATCTCAACTGGTACATCCTCATAAGAAAGACTATCTTTCACTGCCACACTCTCTAATGGCACTATAGAGGCTGGGTGTCCTACACACTTCTTCAAGAGTGAGATGTGGAAAACCGGATGCACTGCTGCTAAGTCTGTTGATAATTCTAACTCATATGACACCTTGCCAACCCTTTTCAGGATCTTGTAAGGGACTACATATCTAGGACTGAGCTTCCCTTTCTTGCCAAATCTCATCACCCCTTTCATAGATGAGACTTTCAGAAAAATCCAATCAGCAACTTGGAACTCTAGTTTTCTTCTCCTTACATCTGGATAAGATTTCTGACGACTATGGGCTGTCTTAAGTCTATATCTAATGAGTTGCACTTTCTACATAGCATAAAGGACCGAATCTGGCCCTATCAAAGTTGCTTCACCTACTTCAAACCAACCAATAGGAGATCTACATCTACGCCCATACAAAGCCTCACAAGGGGCCATCTGAATGCTGGAATGGTAACTATTGTTGTAGGCGAACTCAATCAAAGGAAGGTGATCATCCCGACTACCTTTGAAATCGATCACACAAGCTCTCAACATATCCTCTAAGGTCTGAATGGTACGCTCTGCCTGCCCATCCGTCTGTGGATGAGATGTTGTACTAAGGTTAACTTGAGTACAAAGACCTTTTTGAAATGACTTCCAGAAATGAGAGGTAAATTGAGGACCTCTATCTGATATAATAGATAAAGGAACCCCATGCAACCTCACAATTTCATTAATGTAAAGCTTGGCATAGTCCTCTGCCGAATCTTTAGTCTTGACCGCCAAAAAGCAAGAAGACTTAGTCATCCTATCAACTATCACCCAAATTGAGTCATGCTGTCGACGAGTACGAGGTAACCCTGTGATAAAATCCATATTGATCACATCCCACTTCCAGGTAGGAATATCGATCTCTTGAGTCATACCTCCTGGTTTTTGATGTTCTACCTGGACTTGCTGGCAATTGGGGCACTTACTCACAAAGTCTGCTATATCCCTCTTCATGCCATTTCACCAATAGACTTCCCGCAGATCGCGGTACATCTTAGTGGCACCGGGATGAATGGAATACATGGAGTTATGGGCTTCTACAAGAATATGCTGCCTCAACTCGCCCACATCAGGAACAGACAATCTAACCTGGTAGCGAAGTACACCATCTCCCCCTTGGAAGAAAACCTCCACTCTCTGATTATGGACTGCACCCTTAAGTTCAAGCAAGATCGAATCACTATATTCCTTTTCCTTAACCTCTACTACCAAAGACGATTCTGCCCCATTCTGAACTGTTACACCGCTGTCTGATATGCTCATAAGGCGAACTCCCAAGCGAGTAATCCTGTGAACATCCTTCACTAGCTCCTTTCTTTCTTCCTCAACATGGGCTACACTACCCATAGATAATCTACTAAGAGCATCGGCTACTACATTCGCCTTTCCAGGATGATAATGCACACTCATATCATAATCCTTAAGGAACTCAAGCCATCTCCTCTGGCAAAGATTCAACTCTTTCTGGGTGAACACATACTGAAGGCTCTTATGATCGGTGAACACATCTACATGAACACCATACAAGTACTGTCTCCATATCTTGAGTGCAAACACCACTGCTGCAAGCTCGAGGTCATGAGTTGGATAGTTCTTCTCATGCACCTTAAGCTGTCTAGAAGCATAAGCTCTAACCTTACATCTTTGCATCAACACACAACCACGATAAACTCTGAATACATCGCAATAGATCACATAACCATCTGAACCCTCTGGTAGAGTCAAGACAGGAGATGTAGTCAATCTAGTTTTCAACTCTACGAAGCTTTTCTCACAATTATCTGACCATTGGAACTTGACCATCTTCTGAGTCAACCTAGTCAATGGTGAGGCTATGGATGAAAATCCTTCCACGAACTTTCTGTAATAACCCGCTAGACCTAAGAAACTTCTGATATCTGTAGCATAGGTAGGTATGGGCCATTGTTTCATTGCTTCTATCTTCTGTGAGTCTACTCGGATCCCTTCGCTAGATACAATGTGACCAAGGAAAGCAACGAATTGCAAGCAAAACTCACATTTGCTAAATTTAGCGAATAACTGGCGATCTTTGAGAGTCTGCAGAATAATTTTAAAATGACTCGCATGTTCTTTCTCATTCCTAGAGTAAATGAGGATATCATCAATGAAGACGATAACGAACATGTCTAAGTACTATTTGAACACTCTGTTCATCAAATCCATGAAAGCTGCAGGAGCATTAGTTAGTCCAAATAACATAACTACAAATTCATAATGACCATACTGAGTTCTGAAGGCTTCTTTCAGAATGTCTCTATCTCTGACTCTAAGCTGATGATAACCCGATCTGAGGTCTATCTTTGAGAAATGACTAGCACCCTGAAGTTGGTCAAACAAGTCATCAATCCTGGGGATGGGATACTTATTCTTAATTGTGACCTTGTTCAACTGTCTATAGTCAATGCACATTCTAAGAGAACCATCTTTCTTCTTTACGAACAACACTGGTGCACCCTATGGTGAAATACTCGGTCTGGTGAAGCCCTTATCTAGAAGGTCTTTCAACTGCTCTTTCAATTCCTTAAGTTCTGCTGGATCCATTCTGTAAGGAGGAATAGAAATAGGCTGGGTATCTGGAAGGAGATCAATTCCAAAGTTGATTTTGCTTTCGGGAGAGTCTTTGGGAAGATCTTCTGGAAACACTTCTGGAAACTCACAAACTACTGGAACTGAATCAAGAGTTGGGGTTTCAAGGCTAGAATCCTTAACCCGAACTAGATGATAAAGATAACCCTTTGAGATCATCTTTCTGGCCTTAAGGTAAGAAATAAATTGACCCTTAGGCGCTAAGCTACTACCCTTCCATTCTAAGATTGGTTCGTCTGGAAACTGAAAACGAACAATCCTCGTTCTGCAATCGACTGAGGAATAACATGAATGTAACCAATCCATGCCTAGAATGGCAATTTTTGTATACCCGTCTACATATAACTGGGTCACAGACTGGAGTAGAGACTGAGAAAATTTCTGAGAGAGTTTCTGGACTAATATTGATTTTTAGTGCTATACTGAGTTACATAAGACAAAGTAGTCTCTGTTGTCTTTACACTGAGTGAACCATATGTGAGTTACACCTTAAGCTGGTAGGATGCCAATTTCACCTATCACTACCTGTTACTTGCATCACACCAAATATTTTCTTGACCTCATCAATGAACTTTATGGGTCCTTACCAACTTGTGACCCTAAAACTTAGGCGGATCCATCCTAAAAATATTACAAACTCTGGATGCCACTAATCGATCATTTCTATTAGTAGGAACTCGAACCTTCTGATTGTTCTTGTTGTTCATACTCTGAGCCAAAAGCTGAATTGGCGTTCTGAAACTCTGCATTTGAACTTCCTTATCTGGTACTAGAGGAACTGTGTTATCATTGCGTGCATTAGCATTTCATGCCTAAGCTCTACGAGAAGGCATGATCTTAAGCTCATAACGATGGATTAGAACGAAGATCATACCAACGCACGATAAGAATATCAAGAAAGTGAAGTTTTCCTAAAATACTTCATAGCCTCCCTCTCATTAGATGTGGTGCACTTCACACCCATGAAAAGGACTCTACTTAGTGCGGCTTTTCAGATATCCTAGAACTCTTGAACCTAGTGCTCTGATACCAAGTTTTGTCACGCCCCGAGCTACCCCCGAGACACGGACACGGAACCTAGGACCACAAGTGATCCCAAGCTAACCCGGCTGGCATGATCTTGAGTATACTAAAGAATAATAAATTGATGTGGAAGCTAAATCATGATTTAATCTGAAAAGATGGGGAATACCCATATGCTAAAACTGATATAATATAAAAATAATGAGTTTAATACAAAAGAAATATTAACTCAATACTAAGCTGAATCTAACTATGTCTGAAAATAGCCTCTAAACTAGACTAGAAATACTGGGACAAGCCCCAGCTAAATCTAGCAAAAACTGAAACCAAAAGACTAAATACTGAAAAGAAACTCATGACTATTGTCCTCGAAGAATGAGGACTTACCACTGAATCTGCTGAACTGGAGATCAAAAATTGATCTATGCGTGATCTGGATGCTGAGAACCTGAACCTACACCATGAGAAGATGTAGTGCACGTATGCGTCAGTACTTGAAAGGTACTAAGCATGTAGGATGTAGTAAAGCTGAAATAAAACATAACTGAACAAGCACAAAAGCAAGTATAATAAACTGAACATAATATACTGAATTTCTGAGCTAACTGAATGCAATGACCAATTTATAACATGCTGAAACTGAATACTGAATATACTGATAAATGGTCAATGCAGAGAGTCTGACTGAACTGTAGGAGCTACTAATAACCGATAATAAAACCACATGAGCTAAATGTGGAGTCCGATGTATATGCCCCATCGAGAGGACCCAATATACCATGCCAAAGGTATAAAGGCATGCTGGCGTGATCACTAAACTAATTGCCCACAGAGGGGACTTACAACCTACTTGGCTAGTTGTTCTGGGACTATTGGGTACGCTAAACCCTAGTCCAACTCGGTATTATGCCACTCCCAATGAATTATGTAAATTAACTGATTATGTATGAGTTTCTGTAAATACTGGATAGCTCGAAACTGAACATGCAAACCGAGAATGCAACAATTAATCTGGTAATTATGCATTTATAACTGAGGCATGTATATGTGAAGTGTCTGAAATATCTGACCTAGCATGTGTAATTCAAGAACTAAAGAAATACAAAGCTAGGGTTCTGAAATTAATGCGATAATCTGAGTAATAACATGATAATATGATTTGGAACATATATATAATAAATTCATGAAGTTCTATCAAAGTTCTAGAAACCCTAGGTTTAATCATGACAAGAGAATCAAGAACTGACTGAAAACTAGGGACCCAATGGGTGAAAGGAACCGACTAGTGAAATCCCACATACCTGGTGATGAAATCCACTGAAAAATACTTAAGTTTCGGGGCTGGAACTGCTGGAGCTTGTGGAGTTCTTGAACTAGGGTTCTTGAGCTTTTTCTCCTCTCTTGCTTCTAATTTTCTAAGTTTTGATTTAATAATTTGACTTGGATATGTTTTGATTATGTTTCTAGGCTTAAACTGACTAAAATCTGATGATTTAGGGTCAAAACGATGTAACTTAGGGTTTAAACGGAGTGGGAAAGGTCAAAAAGACCCCTGGGAAAGTTGCTGTCGAACCAAATGACGGCCAGGACTGATGGTCCGTCGTCTGACCGAAGCCCCGTCGTCTGACCGACGCCCCGTCGTTGGGTCCGTCGACTGGGCCTGTTCGACATGCCTTTACTAAAATGGGCATAACTTTTTACTCGGAGGTCTGATTTTAGCAAGGTTAGTGTCTATAGAAAGATAATTCAATTATATATCTGGTGGTAGGTCATGGGACACCTAATTAATTTTGTGCTAAGATATTTGAGCATCTTAATTTGACCCTATTGCATTTCCCCTTAATTGTCTGCAAATTGTCCACCTACGGACCGTGCTGGTCATCCGTAGCTCTTGTCAGAGAGTGGGTGAAGGGAGTCTTGATAGATGGTCATGGACTACGGACCGTCGTCTGACCTACGGACCGTAAGTTCGTCCGTCGTCCAAGACTTAACCAATTTTTCTGGGCTGAAATTTTTGGGAGTTTCTGATCCCATCGACAGTTGTGCCGGATGGACCGTGGGTCAGGCTACGGTCCGTCGATGCCACCGTTGGTTGCACCTGAAGATTTTTCTGAAAAACTAATTTTTGTTCTATTTTGGCTATGGGGTGTTACACAAACTGTACAAAATAGGTCAAAAATTAAAGTGACCAAAAGAAAAGATGGAGATAATGACAGTTTATGTACACCCGATAATAATATTGTGATGATCATTTTTGAGAAATCTTTTCACAATATCTAGTCAAGGTTGCAAAACAGTATTCCTCCATGATTCGTCAACGTCTTCTTTTCTATCTTCTTTGAAAAGGTCCGTAGCAATAATATGATGCACCAACCATATTTTATTGTTTATTAATCGTTGGATATTTTCAAGTTGGTTACAGATTAACATATGAGTATTACGCTTGATACTTGATATTGAAGCTTGAAGAATCATCTGCTTTGATTCATCATCTCCGTCTGTATTTGTTTCTTCCCATAAGTATCTGTTCATTTCAGGGACACCAATGGACCGTCGGATTCCTTTGGTGTAATCTGCATCTGGAATGAAAATATGTCACACCTCATCCACTAGTCCTGCATGCAACATATATTTAAAGAAGAGTTTTATTTAGTGGAACATAGATTTGATGACCAAAAGTACTATTAAGAAAATTATATAAGAAAAGTTTTTAGCTAGCTGCATGATATTATATCTTGATTAATACATAAAATAATTACAAAAATTACCTGTGTTGACCATTTGATCAACCCTCATGTCAAATCTACGGTTCAAGACTCATCGCTCAACATCTATTCAAATAAAGCAACTGTCATACTTATATTTGAACATTAACACAGGGTCTTCCACAAGTTTTTTCAATATACGAATTTGACCCTCCAACAATAATTGAAACACGTTGAGTCTTCAATATTTTTCTATGTAGACAACAGCTTGCAAACAAAAAGCTTCAACTGTGAAGTTTGAATCTGTCTCAAATTCACCTAAGAAAATGTGATCAAATCAGCTTTCTCAAAATTAAAAGAAATAACTTTTTAATAGTAAAATATATTTTCCACTAGAATCTATAATTACTATTATAAAATTATCTAGGTAGTTATTAGATATAAGTACTGTTGAAAATAAATATATATACATAACAAGGAGTGTCATACAACTAATTCTCATTGTGTGTGATCTTGTTTGTAACCATTTCTTGTCCCTTATAAACTTGCATTTTGTCCGAAATGATTATTTCTCTTGGAAAATGGGTGGCAAGGTCAATAGAGAGAAAGGATTTTTCCGTTCCAGCTGCTCCCATTATGAAGATCACTTTCTTCTCGTTGAACTCTTTATTGTTGATTAAAGTATTCATTTTATCTACACAAAAAATAAAATAAAAATAATAATTAGTTTACAATAGTGAATGCATAAAGTCAGATATTGAAAATTTTTGCAAAATATAAAGCTAGTAAGTATAAACCTTGATTGAGTTGGAATATACTATGTAAAAAACTAAAATTTTCTTGATGGTGAATATGAAAAAAAAATACATTAAGCTTTTATAGTAAAATCAGTTTGTGGACTTATTAATTGACATACCAATTTCATATTTATTGATATATTTTAGGATAAGAATGACTTTATAAAAATTCATAGATATGTCAACTTGAATTTTGGTAATTATTATTAAATATATTTTAGGATAGTTATTAGTGTGATCTCCTAACAACGTACACTAATAACTTTATCCTAAAATATACCTATTTCCAAGGACACAGTTTTTTTTCTTGTGTTGATATTTTAACTTCTAATACTCTAGTACTAACCATATTTGAAATAGAGTGAATAAGTTCATATACCAATTTGTATAACCTAGATACCAATTGGATTCAAGTAGTAGCACAAAAGAAAGAAGAAATGAAGTTTTCCTAAAGTCCTATAGCCTCTCGAAGAAAAGTAAAGGCGTCCCCCTACCATTCCGCAAGACTCTACTAGACTCGTCCTTGTGTGATGAGATCACTGAACCCCTGGTTCTGATACCAAGTTTGTCATGATCCAAATCCAGTCGTGTGTGGCACCACACTTAACTTCCTAACTAGGTGGGCGAACCAAATAATTCAACCTTAACTTATATTTATTGTTCAATTTTCAGAATACAAACAACAATGCGGAAGCTTAAATCTTATTATGTATGAAACAAAAATCTACTAAAGTATATTAACTATCGTTTCACAAAACCTGAAAGTCATCACATTAAGGACATCTAATTTTAAATACTAAGTCTAAGATTATTAAATACACTAAAATATATGAATACAATAGTTTATGTCCTAAAACTAAGGACAACATGCCATGACCAAGAGAATCCAACACACTCTTCAATGAATAGCTCATCCTGGAACCTGATATGCTGGAGATTGACTTGAGCTGAGGGCAAGTGAAAGTCGTTGGTACACTCGCTGCACTCCATAAAAGGAAAACAAAGAAAAACACAAGTAGGGCTCAGTACAGGGCAACATGTACTGAGTAGGTATCATCGGCCAACCCAAAATAGAAACTAATATACAATGACTAATAGTATGAACTCAACTATAGCACTTAACATGTGATAAGCAACAAACAACATGAATCAATGTCAAAAACACTAAAGTAAGTATGTAATAAGTCAGCAATATCAAATCATCCATGAGGACTCATCCCTCCAACTAAACCATTTGGGGAATTGAGTTCTTTGAGATTGAGTACATTCCGTTAATTCAATGTGTTTTTCCTTTAATACTATCATGTCGGAACGTGACACCCCGTTCCAATTATACCGTATCTAAACGTGAAACTCCGATCCAAAAAATATCGTGTTGGAGTGTGACACTCCGATCCAAGAATACTGTCGGAACGTGAAACTCCGATCAAAGAATACCGTGTCGGAACGTGACACTCTGATCCAATTATACCGTGTCGGAACGTGACACTCCTATCCAATTATACCATTAATTCATCATTTATTATCACCACTTTCAATTCAATGATAATATTTCATCAAGCCTTCTTTATTCAAGGCATCACTTCGATAAGGAGGGTTCAAAAATATAAATTGCACGGTCTCAGTATTTCAGACCAATCACAAAATACACAACCAAGTCACACAACCACACAATCAAGTACATAGTAAACTTCACAATATCATTCAATGCATATCAATCACTATTAAGAGTTTACTATCAAATGTCATAAGCCATAACCTACCTCCACCGAAGAACTGAAGTCAAGAAAACTACTTCTCCAATGCCTTTACTTTCCTTAACGCCTCTAAATGTTTCCAATCTACCAAGTATATATGAATAACTTGTAAGTTAACGAGTCTATAAACACTTAATTTTGTTCTATATTTAGTCTAGACCCAAAAACTCACAAAAATATATAATCAATTTCCTAAAGTTCAAACGTAAGGGTAGATCTTAATTCCCCCAATTTTCATAACTTTAAGGAAATTTAAATAATTCGATACACATAATATTTAATTAACTATCTTAATATACTAAGCTTGATTTATAATAGGATGATACACATTAAAATTCCAGATCAAACCACTGATTTTGAACACCAGTGGCAACACGTCTAACCCAATCTTATCATTATAAAAAATATCTAAATTTATCATCCATCTGCCAATAATTGGTCAATCATTAATCATACTCCATTTTAATACTATTTAATAATCATAATAGTTTGTATTTATTCAGCAACACTTCTAATAAATATACATCTCGTACATTAAATATAAATATATATATATATATATATATGCCATCATCACACTGTAAAACTTTATAATTGATTGACACTTGTTTTTCTATTAACATATAGCAATATCCTCATCCACTCATTATTATACATTCATAACCAACTATAATATTATAATATTATTAGAATATATGTCTATCTATTTTATCCAATAAAATATAATGCTAGATGAAGTTTTTACCTCTACTTTTCTGATTGTCTCGTTGACGGCACCAAGAACTCAAGAATAAGACTTGTGAGAGGTGTTCGTATAATCCAATAATATTAACCCTACTTATTATATAATTAATTATAAATATGGTAAAATATAGCCATTATTAATTTTAGGCGGAATGATCTGGTGGACCCTTATACTTGTATCGATTTGTATTCTGAACCCTTTTACTTAACCCTTTGTCATCTGGACCCTAAAACTCAATTAAAATGATATTTTTAAACCCCTTCAACCATGTCTATAGCTCACTCTCCTTTATATAATTGACATGTCATATCCACGTCACATATATTAATGCCACATCATAATTATTTAATAAACTATTTTTAAAAATTATAAACCAAAATTATTTGATAAAATGTAAAATAATAATATTTTAATTTATTATTTTAAAATCAAACAAGTCCAACAAACAACATCCTTCTCAGGCATTTCATCAAATACCTTACGCGCAGAATGTAATTCTTTCAAACCCCTAGCATAAACACTTAACAACCCATTATATAGAGATGGGTCCTGACCAAATCCCAATTTCACAATAAGGGTATGAACCTGTTGAACATAATATGAATTCCCAGAACGAGAACAAGCTTTAAGAAGAAAAGAAAAGGTTAATTCATTAGGCAAAAGTGACTGGCCCCTCAACTTATCTTCTTCTTAGGCATGAACTGGTTGTTGTGCCCACACTTCATAGCACTTGCAGCAAATCTCCTGATTGTACATCCTAGCCAAAGCCACCAAAGAAGGCTCAATAATTCCTCCACGAAGTCTCAAATGTAAAGTGGACTCTTGCTCGATGTTATAGTCAACAAGAGTGTGACCATCCTCTAGCTAGCTTCACACCATCACTATTTTTTTTCCTCCTCCAACCTCCACAGTAACAACTTAAGCCACCTAACAGCCAGATCTGGCCAAACATTTCGTAATCCAACGCCAACTACTATTTTCTCACCCCAAATTACTTACAAAGACAATTTCACACCAATCTCTGTTGTGAAACTCATCGAAATCTACCCAACATTCGCCTGAGATTTTCTTGGGTTATCAAAATCGGTTAAAAAGACAAGTTTAAGGGATTAGAAGGAGACGATTGTTGTGAAAGATTAAAGATTGGGACCTGCAAACTAAAATCTCCATCTTCTCGGCGTACCCGAAAACCCCTTCGTTGGTCGCAGCCTCCCATTGTGCCGGTAAAAAGGCCAACATCGCTCCCTATATAGTGTAAAATGGACCAGCCATCTCTCACCCTCTCACACCACTGATAATCGCCATGAAACTTGACGTCACCAAAGTGTCAATTCCAAAATCTAGCTAAAGAAGATAACTATGGTGTGGAGGAAAAAAAAAAGATGTTGGGCAGCGATGGGGTAGGGGGTTGCTAAAAAGGTGGTGTGGTGGAGAAGTAAGATAGATTCTTTTCTTTTTTTATTTTTTGTATTATTTAATTTTAATAATTTAAAATTTAAAGCTTAAAAAATATGATGTTCACTCGCTTTAAATGCATGTAGTCACACTCTCTCGCCAACTCAACTATTGCAATGCCACATAAGCATGATCAATCGTCAGAGGAGTTTTAAAATATTATTTTAATTGAGTTTAAATGTCCAGATGACAAAGGGATAAGTAGAAGAGTTCAAAATACAAATCGTTACATGTATAAGGGTCCACCAGACTATTCCGCCTTAATATTAAAGTTATCTTCTATAACCACCAACTAAATAAATTATAAAAATTACCCCTTACTATATAATTATTGTTAAGAATAGTCCAAAATATACATTTACAATTTATCGAAAGATCCTTTTATGAAATAAAAAGTTCTAGCACTCAAACGACAAAATGAGTCGTTACATTAGATACCAATTTACCTATCATTCTCCCTCGAACCATCAAACGAAGGTGAGGGTAAGAAAGGTACCTCATGTCTCAATGATTCCTTCAAAATACAAGTTGTACCCACTGTCTCATCTCCAAAAGTGTCAAATCAACCAACTAGATATCTACACCTCCTCCCATACAATTTCTCAAATGGTGTCATCTCAATACTCGAATGATAACTCTTATAGTATGCAAGCTCAACTAACAACAAAAATATTCTCAAGTAGACTTTTCAACTGATCGATTCTTCCACTAGACCTTGGCACAACCATCAGGACAAATATTTTCTAACATAACCATGCTAAAATCATGAATCACTATTGGTTACAACAAGGAGTGAACCAGAATCAACCATCACATACTCATAATTCATCAACCATCACAGAACATATCAAGATTACATCCTCACAACATAATATTTTCTCGAGCTTAAGCTATAAAATTATGATCTTTAGACATCAAATAATCATCAAGGAAAATTTAACTCATCCGATCCAAAGATAGAAATTATCAAGTAACCACAATCGAGTTTTACATCAAAGCATACTAAACGTCTAACAACACTATCGGAATGCTAGATTAGTAACTATTATAGACAAACCTTAAGAATGATAAAACTAGACCTAATGGTCCTCACATTCAACCACATATACCTAAAAAATGATATCGATGATGAGATAAATCTTAACTGTATTGAATAACTGTAAATTTTCATGGTAGCTCTTTATAAATTCTCATAAGCAAACTTGTGTGTTTAGAATCACTAGCATACTTCAACTATCTCAAACAACACCAAATCTTCCATAATTCGAATGAATAAGTCTAACCAAAAATGAAACTCTACCGGGATGACAATAAAAAAATATGTACATTTTGATCCCCTACTAGGGACTCACCCATAGAAGCGAAAACACACACGGACATAGAAAGTGAATCATACTCTAAATCACGCCCGGAATGAAGTAGTTGGTCACATAAAAATGTACATAAACAAGTTCGAATAACTCTATATAGTCCTTCCATAGTGCCTATATCAAACATTTTATTCATCTGATTCTATCTTTTTGATTTTTTAGTTACCCACAATCACCAATTTAGTCCCTATTATAATTGCACACATACTTGGTTTATCAAACCCCACATCCGTTGAAGTCAACACTCTTAATAATAACAAAACATCATAATCATCTACCTTACTCCCAAACCGTCATTATTATTAAAGTATCCTTATCAAATACATGTTCAAACTATGACTATCTCTTTCTATTTAAGCATTTCATGAGAATTATGAGTTTCCAAACATGGCCAATAGCACTAGTTTTAAATTTGACAATATCTTTTCATCGAGATAAAATTATTAAATCACCCCAAAGTCAACTTCACACCACTTTTCCATATCATGCTTTAGCTACCATTCTAAACCATCACATACCTAAACACTATTTTTCTCACACAACCTCCATTTCATATCTCATTTTCCCAATCTATCAAAAATTTAGGTTCAAAACCGTTTAAACAACTGCATAATCCACTTAATCTGATCCCACAAGTACCAAACAGACCACAATGCATGTAAAGTTTACACTTAGATCATTTTTCTTTAAATTCAACATTTCATTTGTTACTTTCATTTTAATTCCACACCATCACCTGAAGGTTTCCACTCGGATTCAACACGATTCTTAGTCCCAGAAAGATTCTGTAGTAAGCTAAATTAAGATATATACTATTATTTGCAGTAACAATAGTAAATTACCACATTGTTGCTAGTATATACGCTCTGCAACCATCGTCAAATATATAATATATATCACTTCGGTTCCAGTGACAAAACGCATAACCCCTTCATTAGATCGATTCCAAAAGAGAAATTTCCATGCGCAACATCTTCATTACTCTTCCATGAAGTGATCACATTTCGTAAGCCACTGATTTTATTGAAACAAAATCTCATATGGCGCACAAATAATTAGACTCACCGTAGTGTCGGAGTACAAGATTTTTAGTATCAAACAATATCCGATAATAAAATTTAAAGTTAATAATTATTCCTTTGATGTTGATGAGACATTAGATGACCAAATGAATTTTTCTTTTTCACCAAAAATCACTAAATTTTAATCACCGCTGACAGTGAAAACTAGTGAAGCATTCTATGGTATGGGAGATTCTATGTTGGGAACCCAAACAACCGTTTGTTGACGGATTATGTTATACCATATGCCAAGATAGGTGTACGTTGAATTT
The DNA here is from genome assembly GCA_016801875.1 of Solanum sitiens. NCBI lineage: Eukaryota > Viridiplantae > Streptophyta > Magnoliopsida > Solanales > Solanaceae > Solanum > Solanum sitiens. Next base: position 139,414 of record JABWTJ010000519.1, read on the forward strand.
GATGGAATGAAAAATCCTAAGGCAAAACTTCTATCAGCTGAAATAAATTTCTGATTACCAATGATTGATTTGCCAACTTTGACATAATTTTGGCAAGAAAGAACAGGTAAGCAAGAACATGAGAATATTAACAATGAAAGAGGTAAGATACTACAAAACTCCATTATTTTTCCCCAAACTGTACACCCACCTCCTGTTCTTCCTTCTCTCTCTTTATATAGAATTGTTATTCTCATTTCAATTTGTTTGTCGTAACTTCATTTTTTTAAAATTTGTTTCATTCGGAGTGTCTCTTTTCTTTTCTAGCAAGTTTTTCGTTTCAAATTTTCATATCACATGTTTATGTCATGCCCAATATCCAGTAAATCTCCATGCCTTATAAAACAGGTGTTTCTCGTACAAACATACGCTGAACAAAAGCAGTTCCTAATGCATTGAGTTTCACACTCTTCAGTTCATATTTCCTAAAGAGACAAAATAATCTGGCAACTTCATATTCTCATGCTAAAAAAAAAAAACTCATCACCTAAAACATGTCCTATAACCACATTACTTACTAAATAGTAGAAAGTCACAATCTTAGACACTCACAAATCATTATTACCATACAAAAATCATCTAACCAAAAAAAAACTAATTATATAGTTTCATCCCAATTAAATGGGACTAACCCAATTTTATATGCACCTTCTTACTAAAATCTTCAATTAATTTCACCCAAGTTTACTCACTAGGACTTCCTTTCCCAATAAGTTTGTCAAGTATAAATCTCTACCCTTTGAAGCTTAAGATAAACTCACTAGTCCTTATTCACAACCCTCAAGATAAATTTCACAACCTAAATGTACTAATATTGTACCAAAGATCCACCACTAAAAATTTCCTTAAAAATAATTCTCAATCCAAGCACCAGTAGTAATAAACTAGTCACTTTCTCAAATGTGAAAGCAATACCGAATCGCATTATCTAAACATGTTATCCCATTAATAGTTTCTTAAGTAGTTAGTATTCACACTTGAAAATCGATGTATTCATTTTCATGTAACACTAGTACCGTACCGTGAAATGTTATTAAATCCATCGCTAGAATTCATCACACTTATCGAGAAGATCATACCCAAATTGCCCTCACATTTATACATATTAAATAACCGCACAACATTCTCAAATTTGTTCTCTTAGAATTAAAGCAATTTGCTTTACTTCTTAAATCAAGTCAATAATAAAGTAATACACTTCATAACTCTAACCAAGTAAGCATTGATGATCCTATCTAATATAGACTCAATCTATGGATCGTAGTTTAGATTTTGACCTCAATTGGTGCAACATATACCTTTTATTATTCTGTAACTAATCTCTACTCCTATCTCTCAAAGTCTAGGGTATATAATTCTTCGTGAAGATGCTAGAAAAATATTGCCTTAAGTCATAGGTAGATCCTTTACTAAGTGTCACTCAACATTATACTATCACCACATTTTGTGTTTCCCAGAAATTAGTATGTCACAAACGCAACTGTAAGTCTCTCCACTATATCCATTTTCAGAAGCATCTCAAAACAATTAACCATAAAATCATAAACATCTTTAGATCAATACCCGTGTAGAGTGAGGGTTTCAACTTTATGAACTTAATGAGAAAAAAAATCATGTTGATCACTAGTCATTACAGGCCCTGTAGTCAATCGAGAAAATATATCTATTTCGAAGGACACATTTTTTTGTGTGTGTTGTTATTTTAACTTCTAATAATCTAGTACTAACCATATGTGAAATAGAGCGAAGAAGTTCAGATATCAGTTTGTATCACGTAGATACCAATTTGATTCAAGTAGTAGCACGAAAGAAAGAATTAATGAAGTTTTCCTAAAATCCTATAGTCTCTTGAAGAAAAGTAAAGGCATCTCCCTACCGGTCCGCAAGACTCTACTAGACTCGTCCTTGTGTGATGATATCAATGAACCCTTGGCTCTGATACCAAGTTTGTCATGACCCAAAACGAGTCATGAGTGGCACCCACACTTAACTTCCTAACTAGGTGGGCGAACCAAATAATTCAACCTTAACTTATATTTATTGTTCAATTTGTAGAATACAAACAACAATGCAAAAGCTTAAATCTTATTATGTATGAAACACAAATCTACTAAAGTATATTAACTATCGTTTTCCAAAACCTCAAAATCATCACATTAAGGACATCTAATTTTCAAATACTAAGTCTAAGATTATTAATGACACAAAAATAAATGAATACAATAGTTTATGTCCTAAAACTAAGGACAACATGCCATGGTCAAGAGAATCCAACACACTCTTGAATGAATAGCTCATCCTGGAACCTGATATGTTGGAGATTGACTAGAGCTGAGGGCAAGTCAAAGTCTTCGGTACACTCGATGTACTCCATAAAAGAAAAACAATGAAAAACACAAGTAGGGTTCAGTACGGGGCAACATGTACTGAGTAGGTATTATAGGCCAACCCAAAATAGAAACTAATATACAATGAATAATAGTATGAACTCAACTATAGCACTTAACATGTGATAAGCAACAAACAACATGAATCAATATCAAGAACACTAAAGTAAGTATGTAATAAGTCAACAATATAAAGATCATCCATGAGGACTCATGCCTCCAACTAAACCATTTGGGTAATTGAGTTCTTTGATATTGAGTACATACCGTCAATTCAATGTGTTTTTTCTTTTATACTGTCATGTCGGAACGTGACACCCCGATCCAATTATACCGTATCATAAGGTGACACTCCGATCCAAGAATACCGTGTCGGAATGTGACACTACGATCCAAGAATACCGTGTCGGAATGTGACACTCCGATCCAAGAATACCGTGTCGGAACGTGACACTCCGATCCAAGAATATCGTGTCGGAACGTGACACTCCGATCCAAGAATATCGTGTCGGAACGTGATAATCCGATCCAAAAATACCGTGTTGGAACGTGACAATCCGACACAATTATACCGTGTCAGAATGAGATATTCCGATTCAATTATATCATTAATTTATCATTTATTATCACCACTTTCAATTCATTGATAATATCTCATCAAGCTTTCTTTATTCAAGGCATCACTTCGATAAGGAAGGTTCAAGAATATAAATTTTTCGGTCTCAGGATTTCAGACCAATCACAAAATATACAACCAAGTCACACAACCACACAATCAAGTATATAGTAAACTTCACAATATCATTCAATGCATATCAATCACTATTAAGAGTTTACTATCAAATAGCATAAACCATAACCTACCTCTACCGAAGAACCGAAGTCAAGCAAACTACTTCTCCGATGCCTTTCCTTTCCTTAACGCCTCTGAATGTGTCCAATATACCAAGTATATATGCATAACTTGTAAGTTAACGAGTCTATAAACATTCGATTTTGTTCTATGTTTAGTCTAGACCCAAAAATGCACCTAATTATATAATCAATTTCCTAAAGTTCAAACCTAAGGGTAGGTCTTAATTCCCCCAATTATCATAACTTTAAGGAAATTTAAATAATTCGATACACCTAATATTTAATTAGCTATCTTAATATACTATGCTTAGTTTATAATATGATGATACACAGTAAAATTCCATATCAAGCCACTGATTTTGAACACCAGTGGTAAAACGTCTAACCCAATTTTATCATTATATAAAATATCTAAATTTATCATCCATTTGCCAATAATTGGTCAATCATTAATCATACTCCATATTAATACTATTTAATAATCATAGTAGTTTGTATTTATTCAGCAACACTTCTAATAACTATACATCTCCTACATTACATATAAAAAGATATATATGTGTATAAATATATATATATATATTTGCCATCATCACACTGTAACACTTTATAATTGATTGACACTTGTTTTTCAATTAACCTATCATAGCAATATCCTCATCCACTCATTATTATACATTCATAACCAACTATAATATTATAATAATATTAGAATATATGTTTATCTATTTCATTATAATTAACTAATATTAACAAGAATTAATACCCATCCAATACCCATTTTTATCCAATAAAATATAATGCTAGATGAAGTTTTTACCGCTACTTTTCTGATTGTCTCGTTGACGGCGCCAAGAACTCAAGAATAAGAGTTGCGAGTGGTTTTCTTATAATCCAATAATATTAACCCTACTTATTATATAATTAATTATAAACATGGTAAAATATATCCACTATTACTTTTAAAGCTATCTTCTTTAACCACCAACTAAATAAATTATAAAAATTACCCCTTACTATATAATTATTGTTAAGAATAGTTGTCACGACCGGAGTCTAGACCCTAGCCGAAAACGGCGTCGTTGACCTATCAGAGGTCGCAGACAAGCCTACATAATTCATCGTTACATCATCTTGGTTAATTTTAGCAGAAAATTTGAACTTTTTGTGTACTTAGACTTCATAGTGAGAAACATTGAACTCGCATAACACTATCTACATAAACTCATAAGCGTTCACAACAACCATCTAATATCAAGATAATCAAATGAAAGACATATTCATATCTGTATAAATTTATAAAGTTGCCAAAAAGGGCACCAATACAATATCTGAAAATAACTGGGAAAGAAACACTAGTGGAACATACTCCACTAGCTAATGCCTACATCTAATACTAGAATAAAATAGCAAGCATCCTCGAAAGCATGAGGGTCTACCAAATTTGGATGAAAGCTCCACGCCCGGATAAGTTCAACGTCGACTCGTAAGCTCTAGCGTCCAGCTGCACCTGCACCTAAAAGTAGAGAGTTGTATGGGATTAGTACACACTTGTACTAAGTATGGGTCTATGCAAGCACATACCAAGGACATGCATGATTAATAAGAGCTCTCTCCTAACGATATGAATTATGGAAAGTCAAGTCAGTGGACTTGCCAAAATCGGATTAGGAAAGTCATGCTATGAGAGTAACATGCATCATTATAAGTATCATATTGCACACAACACATAACATATTGCATATATCACATAACATATTTCATATCATTCGTTCATATGACATGAGACCTTGGAATCATGTACTTGACATTAGGACTTCCCAAAATTAGGGCTCAACATATGGGACCTCAACTAGGGAGCTTTCTTTAGCAAACACAGAGTCTGCTTCATTCATTCATACGTACTTCATTTTAGTTTATTCATATGCTAGTGTAAACACCAGCTATACCTATGATGTAGTTTAAGACTCTCATTAGGTTCACTGTGCAATGACTAAGAATGACCTAGTGTCATTACATAAGTCTAGTTCACCTCTTGATTATCCTACCTAAACACCTTTGGTATCGTTCATTTCATTGTGTGCATTACATGAGGCTGGACTCATTCTTTCTTTGGGAACTTTAACTTTAACCGACATAGATCATGTGAGCTCTATGAAATCCTGTGTCTACCCCACACTGAAAAGAGATGGAATCACCAGACAAAGTGAAACCAAAACATGCTAGCGTATATAGGGAATTGAACCCTGCTAGATCCCTATGTTGGCTGCATAGGTTCAAACACTAGGAGATATAAGGAGACCCATACCCGTCTGGACGGACAGTCTCATCTCATGAGAATTACACGAACCTCTGCCTTCCCAAAAGAAGGAATCACCACTCATAGCTAGCCTATCGGTGCTCAGTATAAAGTTCCATTACATTCATCTCATACATCATATAAGCTGGCTTCTAGCATGAGGACATCATTTCTCAGTAGATGATTTCTCATCTCATCATTAGTATTAAGTATGCATTAACTTTAATACTTTAATTAGAGTGTTCATAGAGACTGGTCTCTTCATTACCTTTACACTCTCATAGGTGAGTACGTTTTGGTAACATTTACTTAGGCTTATTTGAGATTGCTCTCATGTTTCAAATTAGCCTTTTATCATGTTGTCACCACATTCATTAACTTTAGCACATTTACTCTTCATAATTACTCACCCCTTTACGTGAATGTTCATTTCATCGTATGCCAATGCACTTTGCCCTTTAGTGTGTGTCACACTCTTACTTAACCCCTCTGGGGTTTCATTATCTCATCACATAACATCTTAGGTTCACTTACTTTTAAATGTATGCTAGACTTATGAGTCCACACATACAAGCCATGAGGCTTCATTCATAGTTTTTCTAAGTGATTCATATTTATCCAAGATTATATGGTACAAGACTTATGCATCTTGTAGATATGCCAAGATATTGATTTTGATCTTTATAGGCAGCATTCATTAAATATTTGTTTACGTATGACTTATGTGTCAATACGGAATTGGGCAAGGGAACCCGATTTCGAATCCCTTGAGTAACACTTAAGCTTATAGTAAACTTGATAATTGCATTTTTCAGATTTGGGGGACCCTAGTTCGATATCCATCACTCCCATAATATTTTCCTTTCTTTTTCTCCTCTTTTTTTCCGTTTAAGGCAAGGAGGTTGTGGGATCAATCCCCCACAAGCTCATTCTTTTTCTTTTAATTTATCTCTTAACTTTCTCACCTATCCAAGAGGTTGTGGGTTCAATCCCATTCACCTCATTTTATTTTTCTCCTTTATTTTTTTCTCCTAACTCTCTCATCTATTCAAGAGTTTGTGGGTTCAATCCCCACTATCCACAGTTATTTATTTTTCTTCTTTATTTTTCTCATAACTCTCTCATCTATTCAAGAGGTTGTGGGTTTAATTCCCACTCTCCACATTTATTTTTCCTTTCATTTTTCTCATGAAATTTTTATGTAGTTTACATTTGGTGAGGTCTTGGGTTCAATTCCCAATGACCTCACAATTTTTAAATTTTTTTAAAACATAGCTATTTTTTCAATTCTTGGCCAAGACCACCAATTTCCAGCAAGCTGGAAATTTGGTCTCTTCCAATCCATTTTCTCTCATTCTTATGTTGATTTTTGTAGTATTTTGAGTGACATTCAGTCAGCCACCTTAACCTTTTATGTACATCACGTTTTTAACATTTTTATACACGCGAAACACAACAATTTAACATACAAATTCCAGGCAGCAAACATAGTAAATTTTCAGAACACACATGCTCAAAACAGTCAACGTAATATACTTTTCCGGAATATATTTTTCATTCCTTACATGATTTACGAATACACATTCAACACATAATCACAACCAGACCTAAAATTATCTACCAGAAGACATACCAACGCATGCTTTGAATCTTTCAAAGGATCTAATGACAGGGGCATGCAACGGGGACAACCTTAGTTTCTCGATTGGAATTTAAACTGAACTTAGGGGTCTCTTAGGAAAGGGACCAAGAGATAAGAAAACCCATACCTGAAGTTGTTCAAAAGATGATTCAATCGTGCTGCCTATTTCCCACAAAGCCAAAGTTTCACTACCGAAACAACAAGCAAAATCCGTCGAGAAATTGATGTTTACTTTTTTTTTTTAAGATTATTTTGCTTTTTGAGTTTTTAGCTTTCAAGTTCTTGATGAACTTTAGCATTCACGTTCTGTTCTTGTTTCTTTTGGTAATTGGCAGATCGTGAATGAGAGAAAGAGAGAGTGAGAAGCGTGAGGGAGTAATGGCTTAAGAGTAGGAGATTAGGGAGAGACTTAGTCAAATTAGGAGTAATTAATAATTGATAAATAAAAATCTGATTTCTTTTCTTTTTTCTTAAATCAGCAATTAAATATTAATTAATTAAATTAATTCACCCAATAAAATAAATCAAATTAAATCGTTGCTCCCACCTAGGCTCGAACTCGGGTGGAGCAAGATTTTGCTCAAAAGGCCAATTTTGGCCCTTTCTACCCAAATTGACCCTCCACCATATTAATTAATTAATTAATTAGATATTTAGGGTAATTACAATACTACCCCTAGCCTAGAAAAAGACCATTTTACCCCTAGACCCTCCAACTTAAGATTACCCCTTTTTAAGTCCGGTTAAGACTCTTCCGGGTAGAGCTTCATATTCGGGTGCCCTACATGGATGGAACCAACCTTTCCTAGATCATCTAACTCACCAAGTTGGTTGGCTTAGCTGTTGCAAGGGTTCAGAGGTCTGGTTCTACGCGCATAAATCCGTGTGAACCCGATCTAATCGTAGGCATTCTAGACACATTAAGCATTACTTAGCATAGCCATTTTTAGGGTTGTTACATTATCCCTCCCTTAGGAACATTCGTCCCCGAATCATACTTCTTATAACCTAGCACAACGCCAGTCATATCATAACATAGGTATTATACACAGTCAAGCAATATGATCCAAGACAGAGAAGATAAGGAAACTTAGACTTAAGAGTAGGAAGTCTAACCTTAAGAGCTGAAAAGATGAGGGTAGAGGGATCTCATATCGGCCTCGGCCTCCCAAGTAGCACCCTCAACAAGATGATTTCTCTACAATACCTTCATTATGGCAATCTCCTTGTTCCTCAGCCGCTTGATCTGTCTGTCTAAAATCTCAACAGGTACCTCCTCATAGGACAAGTCTTCATCAACCCCCAAACCTTCAACAGGTAGAATCGATGTTGTATCACCTAGGCACTTCTTTAACATAGAGACATGAAAGACGCGATGAACAGAAGCTAGCTCTGCAGGTAATGCCAACTCATAGGCCACCTCACCCACACGCTGTAGGATCTCATATGGCCCAAGATACCTCGGACTCAACTTCCCTTTCCTGCCAAACCTCATCACCCCCTTCATAGGTGATATCTTCAAATAGACCTGGTCACCAACATCAAACTCTAAGGGCCATTTTCTTTTGTCTGCATAAGACTTCTGCCGACTGTAAGCAGTAGCCAAAATGTCCCTAATCACCCTAACCTTCTCTAAGGCCTCATGAATGATCTCTGGACCCAAAATGGATGACTCTCCAACCTCGAACCACCCAACTGGAGACCTACACCTTCTACCATACAGTGCCTCAAACGGTGCCATCCCAATGCTGGAGTGATAGCTGTTATTATACGAGAACTCTATCAAAGGCAGATGGTCGTCCCAACTACCTCTGAAGCAATCACAAACGCTCTCAACATGTCCTCCAATGTCTGAATGGTGCGCTCTGCCTGCCCATCAGTCTGAGGATGAAATGTAGTACTAAGCTTTACATGCGTGCCTAATATCTTCTGGAAGGATCTCCAGAAATGTGAAGTGAACAAAGCTCCTATATCTGAAATGATAGACAAAGGAATACCATGCCATCTCACAATCTCATCAATGTAGAGTCTCGCATAATCCTCCGCTATGTAAGTAGACTTCACAGGGATGAAGTGGGAAGACTTAGTCATTCTGTCCACAATAACCCATATGGAGTCATGCTGCCTCCTAGTCCTCGGAAGACCAACCACGAAGTCTATATTAATGACCTCCCACTTCCAAGTCGAACCTCAATAATCTGAGTAAGGCCGCCAGGCTTAAGGTGTTCTGCCTTAACCTGCTGACAATTAGGACACTTGGCCACATATTCAGCAATTTCCTTCTTCATGCCATCCCACCAATAGATCTGCTTAAGATCATGATACATCTTGGTGGAACCTGAATGTATTAAATGTTTGGAACCATGGGCCTCTGCAACAATTTTGGTCCACAAATCATCCACATATGGTACACACAGCCTGTCCTGGTACCTAAGTATGCCGTCACCTCCCAAAGCAAAAGACTCATTCATTTTTACCAACACTGATTCCTTCAGCTCCATCAACACAGGATCAAGATGCTGACCCTTCTTGACTTCAACTACCAAGGATGATTTAGAACTAGGATGAACTGAAATACCCCCGCTTGTAGAAGCCATCAACCGCATACCCAGTCTGGCCAGTCTGTGTACATCCTTCACCAACTCCTTCTTCTCATTATCAACGTGGGTTGTCCTCCCCATGCTCAACCTGCTCAAAGCATCAGCTACAACATTTGCTTTACCTGGATGGTACTGGACACTCATATCATAGTCCTTCAACAACTCCAACCATCTCCGCTGACGTAGATTCAACTCTCTCTGTGTGAACAAGTACTGGAGACTCTTGTGGTCTGTGAACATATCCACGTGCACTCCGTAAAAGTAATGCCTCCATAGCTTCAATGCAAAGACCACAACTGCCAACTCCAGTTCATGAGTGGGTTAATTCTTCTCATGAACCTTGAGCTGTCTGGACGCATAGGCTATCACCTTACCACCCTGCATAAGAAAACAACCCAAACCAACCCTACATGCATCACAATAAATAGTGTAATTCTCACCACACTTAGGCAAAGTAAGCACCGAGGCTGAAGTGAGTCTGTCCTTGAGCTCCTGGAAACTCTTCTCACAAGTCTCCGCCCATTCAAACTTGACTTTCTTCTTTGTCAAAGCTGTCAGTGGGGCAGAAATGGAAGAGAAACCCTCCATGAACCTGCGATAATAACCAGCCAACCCCAAGAAGCTACGAATATCGGTGGGAGTAAGAGGTTTTGTCCAGTTCTTAACAGCCTCAGTCTTCCTGGGGTCTACCTCCACACCTTGATCGGACACAACATGACCCACGAAAAAAGTCACTGATCTAAGCCAGAATTCATAGTTGCTGAATTTGGCATACAGCTGATGTTGTCTAAGTACCTGCAAGGTTAGTCTGAAATGCTGTTCATGCTCTTCCTTGGTCTTAGAGTAGATGAGAATGTCATCAATGAATACTATGACAAAAGAGTCAAGGTATTTACGGAAGACACTGTTCATGAGGTCCATAAATGCGGCTGGTGAATTAGTGAGACCAAATGACATGACTAGGAACTCATAATTACCATAACAGGTGCGAAAGGCTGTCTTTGGGCATCTTTATCCCTAACCCTAAGGTGATGATACCCTGAACGAAGATCAATCTTCGAGAAGAAACTAGACCCTTGGAGCTGATCGAACAAGTCATCTATTCTGGGAATTGGATACTTATTCTTGATAGTGACTTTGTTGAGCTGCCGATAATCTATACACATTCTAAGAGTTCCATCTTTCTTTTTCACAAACAACACTTGAGTGCCCCAAGGGGATATGCTCGGCTGAATGAAACCCTTATCAGTGAGATCTTTTAACTGCAGCTTCAACTCTTTGATTTCAACTGGAGCCATTCTATAAGAAGAAATCAAAATTGGTTTAGTATCGGGTAATTCGATACCAAAGTCAATCTCTCGAGGGGGAGGAACTCCAGGAAAATCATCAGGAAACACATCTGGGAACTCATTCACTACAGGCACTGAGTCCATGGAAGGAACGTCATGATCTAGATCATTGACACTCACAAGATGACATAGTAATCCCTTGGACATCATCTTATTGGCTTAAAGGTTCGAAATCAAGGGATTAGGATGACTCGAGTTCTACCCTTCCCAAACCATCTCTACTTCATTAGGGAAATTAAATCTCACAACCCTACTACGGCAATCCACACAAGCATAGCAACTATGAAGCCAATCCATGCCAAGAATGATGTCAAAATCGTTCATAGGTAACTCAACCAAGTCTGCACACATAATCCTACCACATACAACTATTGGGCAATCCTTGTACACTCTATCAGCTCTTACATTTTCTCCTAAAGATGTACTAACCACTATAGGATCATGCAAAACTTCAGGCAATATCTCAAAAGTGAGAGGAAGTAAAGGAGTTACAAAGGAAAGCGTAGACCCTGGATCAAGTAAGGCATAAATAGAAGTTGAGAATACTTGCAGCATACCTGTGACCACATCAGCGGACTTCTCCTGCTCCTCCCTGCCCTTCAGGGCGTAGAATCTGTTCCTCTTAGGAGGCTCGGCTGCTGCTGCACCCTGTGGATTGGGCCTAGGCTAAGCATTACCTCCAGCCTAACCCCTATTCTGTGGACAGTCCCTGACCATGTGTTGCTCTTTCCGCAACCGAAACAGGCATTTGTGCCTAGTCTGCCCTCTCCACTGTGAATACGGCCACACTTGCCACATTCCTTTCTGGGACGTTGTGCATAACCTCCATTGCCCTTCTTTGGATCGGGTCTGCCTCCTCTAGGTGCTGCACTCCTCTGAGAGTTAGAGTTCCCTGAACTCTGATGCCCCTTCTTAAATTTGGGCTGATGACGAACTCCAAAAGTGCTCCTGCCACCACCTCTGTTGAAACCTGTCTGGTCAGAAGGGTTAGGTCTCCTGACCTCACGGACTCTCCTCTTCTTCCTGCTGTCCTTAACCTGCTGGACATGCACCATCATTCTGGACAAGTCCATGCTATCATGAAGCATCGTAGCCCGACACTCCTCCTCCAATTCCTCTGAGATCCCTATAAGGAATCTGGTCATCTCATCCCTGCTGTTCGACACAAGAGAAGTGGCATACCTGGACAGTTTAACAAATTTCAGGGAATACTCCCTGACAGTCATCGATCCCTACTTATGGTTGATAAACTCCTCAACCTTATCCTCTCTCATCTCTCTGGGGAAGAACCTCTCCAGAAAAGCTATCTTAAATAGCTTCCATGTGATCGGACCTCCGCCCAATGCCCTGCTATCCTACCACATCTTGCACCAAGCCTGTGCAACATCCTTCAACTGGTACGAGGGCAACTCAGCTTTCTCAATCTCCGTGGCCCCCATCGCCACCAGAATCTTCTAGACCTCCTCCACAAACTCTTGAGGATCCTCTGCATTCTTAGATCCTGTAAAGATTGGAGGATTCATCCTCATAAAGTCTCGCAACCTGTTTTCCATGTTGTGGGCTAGTGGGTTCTCCCGCTGAACCTCCTGTCTGTTGGCCTGGGCCGTCATAACCTGAGCTTGCATAGTGATGGCCTGAGCCATCTGTGCCAAAGTTGTCCATACCTCAGCATCAGTCAACCCAGCTGGGTTAACTGGCATGGCCACTCCTGCAGCTGAAGCCTGGGGTGGAACTTGGTTGCCCCCAACAGCTGCTCTTCCTCTTCCCCGACCAGCGTTCCTTCTTGTGTTCATTTTCTAAAAAAAAGTAATAATTGATGTTAGACACGCTCATCACACCACGAAATCAGACATTAGAAAAGCACGATAAGATCAGAAGAAAGAAAATTTTCCTACGCATCATGCAGTCTCTAATTCATGATAGTGGTGCACTTCACTACCATAAGTTAGAAACTACTCGATATGGTTGATGTGAACTTATTATCCTTGGAATTTAACCTAATGCTCTGATACCAACTTTGTCACGACCAGAGTCTAGACCCTAGCCGAAATCGGCATCGTTGACCTCTCAGAGGTCGCAGACAAGCCTACATAAGTCATAGTTACATCATCTAGGTTAATTTTAGCGGAAAATTTGAACTCATTGTTACTTAGACTTCATAGTGAGAAACATTGAACTCGCATAACACTATCTACATAAACTCATAAGCGTTCACAACAACCATCTAATATCAAGATAATCAAATGAAAGACATAGTCATATCTGTATAAAAATATAGAGTTCCCAAAAATGGCACCAATACAATATCTGAAAATAACTGGGAAAGAAACTAGTGGAACATACTCCACCAGCTAATGCCTACATCTAATACTAGAATAAAATAGCAAGCATCCTCGAAAGCATGAGGGTCTACCACATCCGGATGAAAGCTCCACGTCCGGATAACGTCAACGTCGACTCGTAAGCTCTAGCGTCCAGCTGCACCTGCACCTAAAAGTAGTGAGTTGTATGGGATTAGTACACACTTGTACTAAGTATGGGTATATACAAGCACACACCAAGGACATTCATGATTAATAAGAGCTCTCTCCTAACGATATGAATTATGGAAAGTCAAGTTAGTGGACTTGCCAAAATCGGATTACGAAAGTCATGCTATGAGAGTAACATGCATCATCATACGTATCATATTGCACACAACACATAACATATTGCATATGGCACATAACATATTTCATATCATTCGTTCATATGCCATGAGACCTTCGAATCATGGACTTGACATTAGGACTTCCCAAAATTAGGGCTCAACATATAGGACCTCAACTAGGGAGCCTTCTTTAGCAAACACAGAGTCTGCTTCATTCATTTATACGTACTTTATTTCAGTTTATTCATAGGCTAGTGTAAACACCAGCTATACCTATGATGTAGTTTAAGACTCTCATTGGGTTCACTGTGCAATGACTAAGAATGACCTAGTGTCATTACATAAGTCTAGTTCACCTCTTCATTATCCTACCTAAACACCTTTGGTATCGTTCATTTCATTGTCTACATTACATGAGGCTGGCCTCATTCTTTCTTTGGGAACTTTAACTTTAACCGACATAGATCATGTGAGCTCTATGAAATCCTGTGTCTACCCCACACCGAAAAGAGGTGGAATCACCGGACAAAGTGAAACCAAAACATGCTAGCGTATATAGGGAATTGAACCCTGCTAGATCCCTATGTTGGCTGCATAGGTTCAAACACTAGGAGATATAAGGAGACCCATACCCGTCTGGATGGACAATCTCATCTCATGAGAATTACACGAACCTCTCTCTTCCCGAAAGAAGGAATTGCCACTCATAGCTAGCCTATCGGTGCTCAGTATAACCTTCCATTACATTCATCTCAAACTTCATAGAAGCTGGCTTCTAGCATGAGGACATCATTGCTCATTAGATGATTTCTCATCTCATTATTAGTATTAAGTATGCATTTACTTTAATACTTTAATTAGAGTGTTCATAGAGATTGATCTATTCATTAACATTACACTCTCATAGGTGAGTACGTTTTGGTAACATTTACTTAGGCTCATTTGAGATTACTCTCATGTTTCCCATTAGCCTCTTATCATGTTGTCACCACATTCATTAACTTTAGCACATTTACTCTTCATAAATACTCACCCCTTTACGTGAATGTTTATTTCATTGTATGCCAATGCACTTGGCCCTTTAATGTGTGTCACACTCTTACTTAACCCCTCTGGGGTTTTATTATCTCATCACATAACATCTTAGGTTCACTTACTTTTAAATGTATGCTAGACTTATGAGTCCACACATACAAGCCATGAGGCTTCATTCATAGTTTGTCTAAGTGATTCATATTTACCCAAGATTATATGGTACAAGACTTATGCATCTTGTAGATATGCCAAGATATTGATTTCGATTTTTAGAGGCAGCATTCATTAAATATTTGTTTACGTATGACTTATGTGTCAATACGGAATTGGGCAAGGGAACCCGATTTCGAATCCCTTGAGTAACACTTAAGCTAATAGTAAACTTGATAATTACATTTTTCAGATTTGGGGGACCCTAGTTCGATATCCATCACTCCGATAATATTTCCTTTCTTTTTCTCCTCTTTTTTTTTTGTTTAAGGCAAGGAGGTTGTGGGATCAATCCCCCACAAGCTCATTCTTTTTCTTTTAATTTATCTCTTAACTTTCTCACCTATCCAAGAGGTTGTGGGTTCAATCCCCATTCACCTCATTTTATTTTTCTCCTTTATTTTTCTCTCCTAACTCTCTCATTTATTCAAGAGGTTGTGGGTTCAATCCGCACTCTCCACATTTATTTATTTTCCTCCTAACTCTCTCATCTATTCAAGAGGTGGTGGATTCAATCCCCACTCTCCACATTTATTTTTCCTTTCATTGTTCTCATGAAATTTTTATGTAGTTTACATTTTGTGAGGTCTTGGGTTCAATTCCCAATGACCTCGCATTTTTAAAAAATTTTTAAAACATAGCTATTTTTTCAATTCTTGGCCGAGATTACCAATTTCCAGCAAGTTGGAAATTTGGTCTCTTACAATCCATTTTCTCTCATTCTTATCTTGATTTTTGTAGTATTTTGAGTGACATTCAGTCAGCCACCTTAACCTTATATGTACATCACATTTTTAACATTTTTATACACGCGAAACACAACATTTTAACATACAAATTTCAGGCAGCAAACATAGTAAATTTTCAGCACACACATGCTCAAAACAGTCAACTTAATATACTTTTCCGAAATATATTTTTCATTCCTTACATGATTTCCGAATACACATTCAACACATAATCACAACCAGACCTAAAATTATCTACCAGAAGACATACCAACGCATGCTTAGAATCTTTCAAAGGATCTAATGACAGGGGCATGTAACGGGGACAACCTTAGTTTCTCGATTGGAATTTAAACTGAACTTAGGGGTCTCTTGGGAAAGGGACCAAGAGAGAAGAAAACCCATACCTGAAGTTGTTCAAAAGATGATTCAATCGTGCTGCCTATTTCCCACCAAGCCAAAGTTTCACTACCGAAACAACAAGCAAAATCCATCGAGAAATTGATTTTTACTTTTCATTTTTAAGATTATTTTGCTTTTTGAGTTTTTAGCTTTCAAGTTCTTGATGAAATTTAGCATTCACGTTCTGTTCTTGTTTCTTTTGGTGAATGGAAGATCGTGAATGAGAGAAAGAGAGAGTGAGAAATGTGAGGGAGTATTGGCTTAAGAGTAGGAGATTAGGGAGAGACTTAGTCAAATTAGGAGTAATTAATAATTAATAAATAAAAATCTGATTTCTTTTCTTTTTTCTTAAATCAGCAATTAAATATTAATTAATTAAATTAATTCACCCAATAAAATAAATCAAATTAAATCGTTGCTCCCACCTAGGCTCGAACCCGGGTGGAGCAAGATTTTGCTCAAAGGGCCAATTTCGGCCCTTTCTACCCAAATTACCCCTCCACCATATTAATTAATTAATTAATTAAATATTTAGGATAATTACAATACTACCCCTAGCTTGGAAAAATTCCATTTTACCCCTAGACCCTCCAACTTAAGATTACCCCTTTTTAATTCCGGTTAAGACTCATCCAGGTAGATCTTCATATTCGGGTGCCCTACATAGCTGGACCCAACCTTTCCTAGCTCAAATAACTCACCAAGTTGGTTGGCTTGGCTGTTGCAAGGGTTCAGAGGTCTGGTTCTACGCGCATCAATCCGTATGAACCTGGTCTAATCGTAGGCAGTCTAGACACATTAAGCATTACTTAGCATAGCCATTTTTAGGGTTGTTATAATAGTTCAAAATATACATTTAGAATTTATCGAAAGATCCTTTTATGAAATAAAAAGTTCTAGCACTCAAACAAAAAATGGGTCGTTACATAAATACCAATTTACCGATCATTCGCCCTCGAACGATTAAACGAAGGTGAGGGTAAGAAAGGGTACCTCATGTCTCAATGATTCCTTCAAAATACAAGTTGTACCCACTGTCTCATCTCCAAAAGTGTCAAATCAACCAACGAGATATCTACACCTCCTCCCATACAATGTCTCAAATGTTTTCGTCTCAATACTCGAATGATGATTCTTATTGTATGCAAACTCAACTAACAACAAAACTATTCTCAAGTAGACTTTTCAACTGATCGATTCTTCCACTAGACCTTGGCACAACCATCAGGACAAATAATTTCTAACGTAACCATGCTAAAATCATGAATCACTATTGGTTACAACCAGGAGTGAACCCGAATCAACCATCACATACTCATAATTCATCAACCATCATAGAACATATCAAGATTACATCCTCATAACATAATATTTTCTCAAGCTTAAGCTATAAAATTATGATCTTTAGACATCAAATATCAAGGAAAATTTAACTCATCCGATCCAAAGATAGAAATGATCAAGTAACCACCATCGAGTTTTACACCCAAGCATATAAAACTTCTAACAACACTGTCGGAATGCGAGATTAGTAAATATTATAGACAAACCTTAAGAATGATAAAACTAGACCTAATGGTCCTCGGATTCAACCACACATACCTAAAATAAGATACCGATGATGAGATAAATCTTAAGATAACCCCACATCCATTGAATTCAACACTAATAATAACAAAACATCATAATCATCTACCTTACTCCCAAACCGTCATTAGTATTAAAGTATCCTTATCAAATACATGTTGAAACTATGACTATCTCTTTCTATTTAAGCATTTCATGAAAATTGTGAGTTTCCAAACATGGACAATAACACTAATTTTAAATTTGACTATACCTTTTCATCGAGATAAAATTATTAAATCACCCAAAAGTTAACTTCACACAACTTTCCCATATCATGCTTTAGCTACCATTCTAAACCATCACATACCTAAACACTATTTTTCTCACACAACCTCTATTCCATATCTCATTTTACCAATCTATCAAAAATTTAGGTTCAAAACCATTTAAACAACTGCATAATCCACTTAATCTGATCCCACAAGTACCAAACAGACCACAATGCATGTAAAGTTCATACTTAGATCGTTTTTCTTCAAATTCAACATTTCATTTGTTACTTTCATTTTAATTCCACACCATCACCTGAAGGTTTCCTCTCGGATTCAACACGATTCTTAGTCCCAGAAAGATTCTGTAGTAAGCTAAATTAAGATATATACTATCATTTGCAGTAACAATAGTAAAACACCACATTGTTGCTAGTATATACGCTCTGCAACCATCGTCAAATATATAATATATATCACTTCGGTTCCAGTGACAAAACGCATAACCCCTTCATTAGGATCGATTGCAAAAGAGAAATTTCCAGGCGCAACATCTTCATTACTCGTCCATGAAGTGATCACATTTCGTAAGCCACTAATTTTATTGAAACCAAATTTTATATGGCGTATAACGTACCTACAGGATGCTGAAAGTGCTGCCACAAATAATTGGACTCACCGTAGTGTCGGAGAATAAGATTTCTTGTATGAAACAATATCTGATAATAGAATTTGAAGTTAATAATAATTCCTTTAATGTTGATGAGACATTCGATGACCAAATGAGTTTTTCTTTTTCACCTAAAATCACTAAATTTAAATCACCACTGACAGTGAAAACTGGTGAAGCATTCCATGGTATGGGAGATTCTCTATTGGAAACCCAAACAACTGTTTGTTGAGGGATTTTGTTGTACCAAATGCCAAGATAAGTGTACGTTGAATTTGATGGAATGAAAAATCCTAAGGCAAAACTTATATCAGGTGAAATCAATTTATGATTACCAGCGATTGATTTGCCAACTTTGACATAATTTTGGCAAGAAAGAACAGGTAAGCAAGAACATAAGAATATTAACAATAAAAGAGGTAAGATACTATCAAACTCCATTATTTTCCCCCAAACTATACACCTATTGTTCTTCCTTCTCTCTCTTTACATAGAATTGTTATTCTCATTTTAATTTGTTTGTCGTAACTTTATTTTTTTTAATTTGTTTCATTCGGAGTGTCTCTTTCCTTTTCTAGCAACTTTTTCGTTTTAAATTTTCATATAACATATTTATCTCATGCCCAATATCCAGTAAATCTCCATGCCATATAAAATAGGTGTTTCTGTACAAACATAAGCTATACAAAAGCAGTTCCTAATGCATTGAGTTTCACACTCTTCAGTTCATGTTTCCTAAAGAGAAAAAAAGATCTGGCAACTTCATATTCTCGTGCTAAATAAAACCCCATCTCCTAAAACTTGTCCTACAACCACATTACTTACTAAATAGTAGAAAGTCATATTCTTAGATACACACAAATCTTTATTACCATACGAAATTCATCTAACAAAAAAAAACTAATTATATAGTTTCATCCCAATTAAAAGGGACTAACCCAATTTTATACGCACCTTCTTACTAAAATCTTCAATTAACTTCACCCAAGTATACTCACTAGGACTTTCTTTCCCAATGAGTTTGTCATTCTAGTATAAATCTCTATACTTTGAAGCTTAAGATAAACTCACTAGTCCTTATTTAGAACCCTCAAGATACATTTCACAACCTAAATGTATTAATACTGTACCAAAGATACACCACTAAAAATTTCCTTAAAAATAATGCTCAATCCAAGCACCCGTATTAATAAACTAGTTAGTTTCTCAAATGTGAAAGCAATACCGAATCTCATTATCTAAAAATGTCATCCCATTAATAGTTGCTTGAGTAGTTAGTATTCACACTTGACAATCGATGTATTCGTTTTCACGTAACACTAGTATCGTACCGTGAAATGTCATTAAATCCATCACTAGAATTCATCATACTTATCGAGAAGATCATACCCAAATTGCCCTCACATTTCTAAACATTAATTAACCACACAATATTCTCAAATTAATTCTCTTAGAATCCAAGCAATTTTCTTTACTTCTTAAATCAAGTCAATAATAAAGTAATACACTTCATAACTCTAACCAAGTAAGCATTGATGATCCTTTCTCATATAGACCCAATCTATGGATCGTAGTTTAGATTTTGACTTCAATTGGTGCAACATATACCTTTTATTACTCTGTAACTCATCTCTCCTCCTATCCCTCAAATTCTAGGGTATATAATTCATCATGAAGATGCTAGAAAAATGTTGCCTTAAGTCATAGGTAGTTCCTTTATTAAGTGATACTCAACATGAGACTATCACCACATTTTGTGTCTCCCAGAAATTAGTATGTCACAAATGCAACAGTAAGTCTCTCCACTATACCCATTTTAAGAAGCATCTCAAAATAATTAACAATAAAATCATAAACATCTTTAGATCAATACACGTGAAGAATGAGGGTTTAAACTTTATGAACTTAATGAGAGAAAAAAATCATGTTGATCACTAGTCATTACAAGTCCTGTAGTCAATCGAGTAAATATACCTATTTCCAAGGACACATTTTTTTTCTTGTGTTGCTATTTTAACTTCTAATACTCTAGTACTAACCATATGTGAAATAGAGTGAAGAAGTTCATATACCAATTTGTATCACCTAGATACCAATTGGATTCAAGTAGTAGCACGAAAGAAAGAAGAAATAAAGTTTTCCTAAAATCCTATATCCTCTCGAAGAAAAGTAAAGGTGTCCCCCTACCGTTCTGCAAGACTCTACTAGACTCGTCCTTGTGTGATGAGATCACTGAACCCCAGGCTCTGATACCAAGTTTGTCACGACCCAAAACGAGTCGTGAGTGGAACCCACACTTAACTTCGTAACTAGGTGGGCGAACCAAATAATTCAACCTTAACTTATATTTATTGTTTAATTTGAAGAATACAAACAACAATGCGGAAGCTTAAATCTTATTATGTATGAAACACAAATCTATTAAAGTATATTAACTATCATTTCCCAAAACCTGAAAGTCATCACATAAAGTACATCTAACCTTCAAATACTAAGTCTAAGATTATTAAAGACACCAAAATAAATTAATACAATAGTTTATGTCCGAAAACTAAGGACAACATGCCATGACCAAGAGAATCCAACACACTCTTGAATGAATAGCTCATCCTGGAACCTGATATGCTGGAGATTGACTAGAGTTGAGGGCAAGTCAAAGTCTTTGGTACACTCGCAGCACTCCATTAAAGGAAAACAAGGAAAAACACAAGTTGGGCTTAGTGCGGGGCAACATGTACTGAGTAGGTATCATCAACCAAACCAAAATAGAAACTAATATACAATGAATAATAGTATGAACTCAACTATAGCAATTAACATGTAATAAGCAACAAACAACATGAATCAATGTCAAGAACACTAAAATAAGTATGTAATAAGTCATCAATATCAACATCATCCACGAGGACTCATGCCTCCAACTAAACCATTTTGGGGAATTGAGTTCTTTGAGATTGAGTACATTTTGTTAATTCAATGTGTTTTTCCTTTAATACTATCGTGTCGGAACGTGACACTCCAATCCAATTAGACTGTGTCGGAATGTGACACTCCGATCCAAGAATACCGTATCGGAACGTGACACTCCGATCCAAGAATACCGTGTCAGAACGTGACACTCCGATCCAATTATACCGTGTCAGAACGTGACACTCCGATCCAATTATACAATTAATTTATCATTTATGATCACCAATTTCAATTCATTGATAACATTTCATCAAGCCTTCTTTATTCAAGGTATCACTTCAATAAGGAAGGTTCAAAAATATAAATTTCACGGTCTTAGGATTTCAGACCAATCACAAAATACACAACCAAGTACGTAGTAAACTTCACAATATCATTCAATGCATATCAATCACTATTAAGAGTTTACTATCAAATAACATAAACCGTAATCTACCTCCACCGACGAACCGAAGTCAAGCAAACTACTTCTCTAATGCCTTTCCTTTCCTTAACGCCTCTAAATGTTTCCAATCTACCAAGTATATATGCATAAATTGTAAGTTAACGAGTCTATAAACACTCAATTTTTTTTTATGTTTAGTCTAGACCCAAAAACTCACCTAATTATATAATCAATTATCTAAAGTTCAAACCTAAGGGTAGGTCTTAATTCCCCCAATTATCATAACTTTAATGAAATTTAAATAATTCGATACACCTAATATTTAATTAGCTATCTTAATATACTAAGTTTAATTTATAATATGATGATACAGAGTAAAATTCAAGATCAAGCCACTGGTTTTAAACACCAGTGGCAAAACGTCTAACCCAATTTTATCACTTTACAAAATATCTAAATTTATCATCCATCTGCCAATAATTGGTCAATCATTAATCATACTCCATATTAATACTATTTAATAATCATAATAGTTTGTATTTATTCAGCAACACTTCTAATAACTATACATATCGTACATTACATATAAAAAGACATATATATATATATATATATATATATATATATATATATATATATATATGCCATCATCACAGTAAAACTTTATAATTGATTGACACTTGATTTTCAATTAACATATCATAGCAATATCCTCATCCACTCATTATTATACATTCATAACCAATTATAATATTATAATATTATTAGAATATATGTCTATCTATTTCATTATAATTAACTAATACTAACAAGAATTAATACCCCTCAAATACCCATTTTTATCCAATAAAATATAATGCTAGATGAAGTTTTTACCTCTACTTTTCTGATTGTCTCGTTGATGGCGCCAAGAACTCAAGAATAAGAGTTGCGAGCGGTTTTTGAATAATCCAATAATATTAACACTACTTATTATATAATTAATTATAAATATGGTAAAATATACTCACAATTAATATTAAAGTTATCTTCTTTAATCACCAACTAAATAAATTATAAAAATTACCCCTTACTATATAATTATTGTTAAGAATAGTCCAAAATATACATTTAGAATTTATCGAAAGATCCTTTTATTAAATAAAAAGCTCTAGCACTCAAAAGACAAAATGGGTCGTTACACGGAATATATTCAAGTGATAATGCATCAAATCTTACACTATTTAATAACACGTCATAAGTGTTAAGTCTAATTCCATTGGAGGGAAGGAAATAATTATCGATAACTATTTCAATTAGAGAGTATTTATATTAACTTGTGCACCATATAACAATAGATAATGATTTTATGGAATCAAGCATCCATCGCCGTGGTAGAATTAGGTGGAATAAATTCATTACCTTTAGATTGCAAATTTACTATTTTATCTTTTTTGTCTATGTAACAGTTTTAAGTTTTGAGTTAAGAATTCTATTCTTTCAAATCCTTTTAGGGTGGAATCTTTCTGAACATTTACAGTAATTTATATTATCACTCTATTACCTTGACATTATGAGTGATGTCATGTAATTGTGTACGTACGCATTTATATTAATATATATTAAATATACAAGACTTGGACTTGGACTTGGGGCTTGGGCTTGGATCAAAACTTAAAATAAATTTTTCCTCTATAAATAAGAATTTTTACACAAAAGAGTAACATATATAGAAAGAAGGTCATATCATATCATATATATATATATATATATATTTGTAATGCGATACAAACTGTATAAAATAGGTAAAAAATTAAAGTGACCAAAACACAAGATGGAGATAATGACAGTTTATGTACACCCGATAATAATATTGTGATGATCATTTTTGAGAAATCTTTTCACAATATCTAGGCATGGTTGCAAAAAAATATTCCTCCATGCTTCGTCAACTTTTTCTTTTCTATCTTCTTTGAAAACGTCCGTAGCAATAATATGATGCACCGATCACATTTTATCGTTTATTAATCGTTGAATCTTGTCAAGTTGGTTACAAATTAACATACGAGTTTTACGCTTGATACTTGAAATTGAAGCTTAAAGAATCATCTGCTTTGATTCATCATCTCCGTCTGTATTTGTTTCTTCCCTTAAGTATCTGTCCATTTCAGGGACACCAATGGACCGTCCATTCCTTTGGTGTAATCTGCATCTGGAATCAAAATTTGCCGCACCTCATCCACTAGTCTTGCATGCAACATATATTTAAAGAAGAGTTTTATTTAGTGGTACATAGATTTGATAACCAAAAGTACTATTAAGAAAATTATATAAGAAAAGCTTTTAGCTAGCTGCATGATACTATATCTTGATTGATACATAAAATAATTACAAAAATTACCTACGTTGACAGTTTGATCAACCGTCATGTCAACTTTACGGTTTAAGACTGATTTCTCAACATCTATCCAAATAAAGCAACTATCATACTTATATTTGAACATTAACACAAGGTCTTCCACAAGGATTTCAGTATACAAATTTGACCCTCAAACAATAATTGGAACACGTTGAATCTTCAATATTTTTTCTATGTAGACAACTACTTCTAGAAAAAAATCTTCTGCTGTGAAGTCTAAATATGGCTCAATTTTACCTAAGAAAATCTGATCAAATTAACTTTCTTAGAATTGAAAGAAATAATTTTTTAATTGTAAAGTATATTTTCCACTAGAATCTATAATTACTACTATAAACTTATCTAGGTAGTCATTAGATATAAGTATTGTTGAAAATAAATATATATATATATATATATATATATATATATATCTAACAAATAGTGTCGTACACCTTGTTTCTCATTGTGTGTGATCTTCATTGTAAGAATTTCATGTTCCTTGTAAACTTGCATTTTGTCCGAGTTGATTATTTCTCCTCCAAAATGGGTGGCAAGGTCAATAGATAGACGGGATTTTCCCGTTCCGTTGCTCCCATTATGAAGACCACTTTCTTCTCGTTGAACTCGTTATTGTTGATTAAAGTATTCATTTTATCTACACAAAAAATATAATAAAAATAATAATTAGTTTACAATAGTGAATGCATAAAGTCAGACATTGAAAATTTTTGTAAATATAAAGCTAGTAAGTAGAAACCTTGTTTGACTTGGAATATACTCTGTAAAAAAATAATTTGTTCTTGATGGTGGATAGTAAATGGACTTATTAATTGACATACCAATTTCATATTTACTGATATATTTTAGGATAAGAATGATTTTTTAAAAGTTCATAGATATGTCAACTTGATTTTGGTAATTATTATTAAATATATTTTAGAATAAAGTTATTTGTGTACGTTGTTAGGAGATCACATACTGCTGGACTTTTATAGTAAAAGTATGATTATAAACTTATTAATTAGTATACCAAGTTATATATACATACATATATATATATATATATATATATATATATATATATATATATATATATATATATATATATATATATATATATATATATATATATATATATATATATATATATATATATATACATATCTTTTAGAATAAGAATAGTTCATGAAAAAATTTACATATACGTCACCTTGAATTTTGTCGATTAAGCTTAAATTATTTTAGGATGACGTTTCTAGATGTATATTGTTATGAGATCATAAATAGAATTGACGAATGATCGATAAAAAAGGATTGTAAAAGAACTCAACAATATTTCTGACGGAATATATTCAAGTGATAATGCGTCAAATCTTACATTATTTAATAACACGTCATAAGTGTTAAGTCTAATTCCATTGGAGGAAAGGTAACAATTATCGATAACTATTTTAAATACGAGTATTTATATTAACTTGTGCACCATATAATAATAGATAAGGATTTTTTTGAATCAAGCTTCCATTGCCGTGATAGATTTAGGTAGAATATATTCATTACCTTATATTGCAAATTTAGTATTTTATCTTCTTTGTCTATGTAACATTTTTAAGTTTTGAATTAAGAATTCTATTCTTTCAAATCCTTTTAGGGTGGAATCTTCCCGAAAATTTACGGTAATTTTTTTTATCACTCTATTACCTTGACATTATGAGTGATGTCATGTAATTGTGTACGTACGCATTTATATTAATATATATTAAATATACAAGACTTGGACTTGGACTTGAGGCTTGGGCTTGGATCGAAACTTAAAATAAATATTTCCTCTAAATAAGAATTGTTTTTCAGACAAGAGTAACATATATCGAAAGAAGGGTCATATCATATATATATTTGTAATGCGATACAAACTGTACAAAATAGGTCAAAAATTAAAGTGACCAAAACACAAGATGGAGATAATGAAAGTTTATGTACACCCGATAATAATATTGTGATGATCTTTTTTGAGAAATCTTTTCACAATAACTAGGCATGGTTGCAAAACAGTATTCCTCCATGCTTCATCAACATCTTCTTTTCTATCTTCTTCGAAAACGTCCGTAGCAATAATATGATGTACCGACCACATTTTGTTGTTTATTAATCGTTGAATCTTGACAAGTTGGTGTAACGACCCTCATAGTCGTTTTAGGAATTTTACACATTTTTCTGAGTTAACCCCTTTTAATTGTTTAAAATAATTTATGACATGTGAGAATGAGTGATATAATTTTCAAATTTAATAAATGATTATTTTTGTTGTTAGTAATAAAGAAAATAAATGGGTCAAGCCGATAATAATAATAATAATAATAATAATAATAATAATAATAATAATAATAATAATAATAATAATATTAATAATAATAATAGAAATATGTTAAAGGTTTTTGTTTGCTGTTTGCAGCATTATGCACGAAGCCACGAACAAACAAATAAAAATAAAAAATAATGCAGAGGAAGAAAAGTTACGCAAACAAGAAAAGAGAGGAAAAAGAACGGCCAAACTTCATGATTCATATAGGTAAGCCTTTAAATAATGAATTGAGTATATGCATAAAGGTGATATCTCTTTAATTTATTATTACTATATATGTTAGAGGCGACAAATTAGTTTTAAAATTTGATTAAGATTGTATTTCTTACTGGTGGGTGTGTCATGTTCGTGGGTTAATATATACAAGACTATTAATGGCTAAGGTGTTTAGTGGGTAAGGAATGATGGAGTTATAATTTTTCTAAGTGTATGGAATGCGTGTATTCCCTTGTGGTATATGTTTGGGAGTAATGGTACTTGGTGATGGGTTGACTTGTCCACATTGATTAAGTCTAGTGATAAAAAGGGATATAAAAGACAATGTGATTATTTGTTGTTTGTGATGTGTTGAGAATGATACGAGTACCTGTGTTATAATGGGAAGGTCTATTACTATAGAATGCGGATTGTAATTCAAAAATGCCAAAGCATATGGGCATTAACTGATATATTATTGATTTGATTTATTATGTGTGATTGTGTTCTTTACTGAACCCGTATAATTGTGATAATTGAGGTGATTATATGTCATTGCGACAGTTGATTTATTGAGATATTGCATCATCTCCTTTATTTGATATCTTATTGTGCACATGCATTGACATGAGATTGGGTATGAGTAAAGGTCTAACACGTGGAGATCGTCCGTGTTGAGACCGAGTTATGATTATTTGGTCACGTGGAGATCGTCCGTGCGATAGAGAAGTTATGATTATGATTTGGGCACGTGGAGATCGTCCGTGCGAAATTTGTTTGATTTATGATAGTGCGTTGAGATCGTCCGTGTTGGTATATAGACCTCGCAGTCCCCCATGGGTCATGAACTCTCGATGTATTTCCGAGGAGTATCATGTATATACGGTTGAGAGAGAAATTGGCATTCTGAGGCATATCACTTCATGGTGTCATATTGCATTGCATCCCATGACATCCTTCATTCTTGATGATTATGTGTTTTCTTGGTGGTTGGAAAGTACTTGATATTTGATTACCTCTATTTGACCAACTTGATCTTGTGTGTTGCTTATATTGTGAGTGCCTTTTTGTGAAGTTGTGTTGTTGAATATTGAGTTTGTAGTAGAGGATGTGCAAATTTGTTAAAATGATTTTGATGAGCTGGGTGCTTTGAAAACTATGAACTGTTAGGTTGGGTTGAATTTTATGCAAGTTGTAGTTGTGGGGGTTCGGTTGGTGTGTAAGGAGTACCCGTATTTTATCTCATTAGCTTGTGTTTAGAAGTTTACTTGCTGAGTACCGTGTGGTTTGGTACTCACCCCTTGCTACTACAAATTTTTTATGTAGGTTACTAGCCCGGACATTGTTTTATTTTCTCTTCTCCTTGTCTGAGGTTTCTTGTGGAGAATTGTGTGGTAGCTGCTTGTTATCTCAGTATGTTTTCTTACTCCTATTTATGATCTTGTTCTATTCGAGAAACAATGTCATTTAAGACTTAATTTTTTTCTTGAATCAATTGTAATACTTTAGAGACTTGTACACGTGACAACCAGATTTTGGGGGTACTTTTGAGTAACTTATGAAATTTCCGCATTTTTATTGTATGGTCGAGTTTTAGGCTGACTTGTCTTGGTGGGATAAGACGAGTGTCATCACGTCCATTTTTGGGTCATGATAGTTGGTTACAGATTAACATACGAGTATTACTCTTGATACTTGAAATTGAAGAGCGCGAAGAATCATCTACTTTGATTCATCATCTCCATCTGTATTTGTTTCTTTCCTTAAGTATCTGTCCATTTCACGGACACAAATAGATCGACGGATTCCTTTGGTGTAATCTGCATCTGGAATGAAAATCTCCCGCACCTCATCACTGGCCCTGCATGCAACATATATT
This sequence comes from Solanum sitiens, assembly GCA_016801875.1. NCBI lineage: Eukaryota > Viridiplantae > Streptophyta > Magnoliopsida > Solanales > Solanaceae > Solanum > Solanum sitiens. Next base: position 168,289 of record JABWTJ010000519.1, read on the forward strand.
TAAAGAAAAGTTTTATTTTATGGAAAAATAGATTTGATAACAAAACGTACTATTAACAAAATTATATAAGAAAAGTTTTCAGCTAGCTGCATGATATTATATCTTGATTGATACATAAAATAATTACAAAAATTACCTGCGTGGACCATTTGATCAACCCTCTTGTAAACTCTACGGTACAAGACTAATTGCTCAAGATCTATCCAAATAAAGCAACTATCATACTTATATTTCAACATTAACACAGAGTCTTCCACAAATTTTTTAATATACGAATTTGACCCTCCAACAATAATTGGAACATATTGAGTCTTCAATATTTTTTTTACGTAGACAACAGCTTTGAAACAAAAATATTCTGCTATGAAGTCGGAATCTGGCTCAATTTCACCTAAGAAAATGTGATGAAATTAACTTTCTCAGAATTGAAATAAATAATTTTTTAATAGTAAAGTATATTTTCCACTAGAATCTATAATTAAAACTATAAAATTATCGAGGTAGTCATTAGATATATGTATTGTTGAAAATAAATATATATACCTAACAAATAGTGTCATACACCTTGTTTCTCATTGTGTGTGATCTTGTTTGTAACAGTTTCAAGTCCCTTTTAAACTTGCATTTTGTCAGAGTTGATTATTTCTCCTCGAAAATGGGTGATAAGGTCAACAGAGAGACAGAATTTTCCCAAATCCGTTGCTCCCATTATGATGACCACTTTCTTCTCGTTGAACTCTTTATTGTTTATTAAAGTATTCATTTTATCTACACAAAAAATAAAATAAAAATAATTATTAGTTTACAATAGTGAATGCATAAAGTTATACATTGAAAATTTTTGTAAATATCAAGCTAGTAAGTAGAAATCTTGCTTGACATGGAATATACTATGTAAAAAAAAAAAAATTCTTAATGATGGATGTGAAAAAAATTACATTCAGCTTTTATAGTAAAATCAGGTTGTGGACTTATTAATTGACATACCAATTTCATATTTACTGATATATTTTAGGATAAGAATGACTTTTGAAAAGTTCAAAGATATGTCGAATTGATTTAAAAGTTCAACAAAAGGGGAAGGTTCATGTTCTGGAGTGATTGTTCGACTATATCAGGCAAGTGGATTTCTATGCCCTTTTAAGTGTATAAAATTTGTGTATTTTCTTGTGATATGTGATTAATTATTTTTATGTGATGGGTTGAGAATTGTACAAGTACCGGTGTTATAAATGGCAAAGTTTATTACTATAGAATGTGGATTGTAATACGAGAATGTCAAGGCATATGGTATTAGCTGTATATTATTGACTGAATTTATTATGTGTGATTTTGTTCTTTACTGAACTCGTATAATTGTGATAATTGAGGTGATTATATGTCATAGCGACATTTGAGTTATTAAGATGTTGCATCATCCACTTTGATTGATATCATATTGTGTACATGCATTGGCATGAGATTGGCTATGATTAAAGGTTTAACACGTGGAGATCGTCCGTGTTGAGATGAAGTTATGATTGTTTGGGCACGTGATGATTGTCCGTGCAGAATTTGTTTGATTTATGATAGTGCGTTGAGATCGTTCGCACAAACACGTGGAGATCGTTCGTATATGGACCTCGCAAGTCCCCCATGGGTCATGAACTCTTGATGCATTTCCCAAGAGTATCATGTATATACGGCTGAGAGAGTATTTGGTATTTTGAGGCATATCATTTCATGGTGTCATATTTTATTGCATCCCATGACATCCTTCATTTCTGATGATTATGTGTTTTATCGGTGGTTGGAAAGTACTTGATAATTGATTATCTCTATTTGATGAACTTGATCTCGTGTATTGCCGATATTGTGAGTGCCTTTTGAGCTTGTTGTTGAGAATATATGATTGTTAGGATGTTGTTGTTGAGCTGGGTGCTATGTAAACTGTAAAGTGTTAGGTTTGGCTGGTTTTATGCAGGTTGTAGTTGTGGAGGTTCGGTTGGGGTGTAAGTAGTACCCCTATTTTATTCACTTAACTTGTGTTTAGAGGTTTACTTGCTTAGTACCGTGTGGTTTGGTACTCACCCCTTGCTTCTACAATTTTTTGTAGGTTATTAGCCTGAACCTTTGTGATATTTTCTCTTCTTCTTGTCAGAGGCTTCATATGGAGATTTGTGAGGTAGTTGCTTGTCATTTTGGCGGACCTTCTTACTCCTATTTATGATCTTGTCCTACTCTAGGAACAATGACATATGAGACTTGTATCTTTCTTTTGATTCATTTGTAATACTTTAGAGGTTTGTACATGTGACAACTAGGTTTTGGGGATTGAATTAAGTTGAATTGTTTTTCAACTTTTGTTTTATTTCCGCACGTAATTAGGTGATTGGGTTTGAGGCTGATTTGTCTTGATGGGATAAGACGAGTGTCCTGACGTACTATTTTGGGTCGTGACAACATGGTATCAGAGCTCCAGGTTCATAGTTCTCACGTGTATACAAGTTGATTCTAAGTAGAGTCTCGAGGATTGGTACGGAGACGTCTCTACTTATCTTCGAGAGGCTATGTGTAACACCCCGTAGCCAAAAAAGACCAAAAATAAGTTTTTTTAGAAAAATTTGTAGGTGCAGCTGACGTGACCATCAACGGACCGTAGCTTGACCCACGGTCCGTCCTGCACAACCATCGATAGGATCAGAGACTCCCAAAAACTATGCTGGAAATAAATTGGTTAAGTCTTGATCGACGGACGAACCGTCGATCGGGACCCCCTTCAGCCACTTTCTAATAAGGACCACGGGTGATCAGCACAGTCCGTAGGTGGACCCACGGTCCGTAGGTCCGACCGTGGGTGGAAATTCGCAGACAGTTAAGGGGGAAATATAGTTGGGTAAATTTAAAACAATCATAACTCTTAGCAGAAAATGAATTAGCTGTCACATGACATACCAAAATATAGGTAATTGAATTAGCTTTCCATAGCCACCGACTTTCCTAAAATCAGAGCTTTGAGTAAAAAGCTATACCTGTTTTAGTAAATGCCTGTCGAATAAACCCAACCTACGGACCCAAACGACGGACCGTCGATTGAACGACGGACCGTCGATTGAACGACGGACCGTCTGTCCAGGCCGTTATTTGGTCCGACAGCAACTTACCCAGGGGTCTTTTGGTCTTTTCCAACTTCGTTTAAACTATAAGATACGTTGTTTTGACCCTAAATCATCAGATTGTAGTCAGTTTAAGCCTAGAAACATAATTAAAACTTACCTAAGTCAAATCATAAATCAGAAGTTAGAAATTTAGAAGCAAGAAAGGAGAAAAAAGGTCAACAACCCTAGTTAAGAATGCAGCAAGGTTCCAGCAGTTCCAGTCCCGAACCTAAGTGTTTTTCCGTGAAGTTCATCACCAGGTATGTGGGATTTCACTAGTTGGTTCCTTTCACCCATTGGGTCCCTAGTTTTCGGTCAGATTCTTGATTCCCATATCATGATTAGACCTAGGGTTTTTAGAACTTTAACAGAACTTCATGTTTTAATTAGTTATATGTTCCAAATCAGATTTCCATGTTATTACTCAGATTATTGCATGAATTTCAGAACCCTAGCTTTGTATTTCTTTAGTTCTTGAATTACACATGCTAGGTCAGATATTTCAGTTATTCAGTTATACATGCCTCAGTTATTAATGCATCATTATCAGATTAAATGTTGCATTCCCAGTTTGCATGTTCAATTTTGATCTATCCAGTATTTACAAAAAACTCAGATATAATCAGTTAACTACATTAATCAATGAGAGTAGCATAAAACCGAGTTGGACTAGGGTTCAACGTACCTAATAGTCCCAGACTAGTAGCCAAGTAAGTTGTAAGTCCCCTCTGTGGGCATCAACTTAGTGATCACGCCAGCATGCTTTTATACCTTTGGCAGGGTATATTGGGTCCTTTCGATGGGGCGTATACATCGGACTCCACATTTAGCTCATGTGGTTTTATTATCGGTTATTAGTAGCTCCCAAAGTTCAGTCAGACTCTTTTGCATTGACCATTTATCAGTATATTCAGTATTCAGTCTCAGCATGTTATAAATTGGTCATTGTATTCAGTTAGCTCAGAAATTCAGTATATCATGTTCTGATTATTATGCTTGCTTTTGTGCTTGTTCAATTATGTTTTGTTTCAGCTTATTTCTATACTACATGCTTTGTACCTTTCAAGTACTGACGCATACGTGCGCTACATCTTCTCGTGATGTAGGTTCAGGTTCGCAGCATCCAGATCACGTTTAGATCGATTTCTGATCTCCAGTTCAGCAGATTCATTGGTGAGTCCTCATTCTCCGAGGACAATAGTTGTGAGTTCCATTTCATTCTTTTAGTCTTTAGTTTCAGTTTTTGCTACATTTAGTTGGTGCTTGTACCAGTATTTCTAGTCCAGTTTAGAGGCTTATTTCAGACATAGTTAGTTTCAGCTTAGCAGTGAGTTAATATTTTCTTTGTATTAAACTCACCAGTTTTCATATATCTCAGTTTTAGCATATGGGTATTTCCCCATCTTTTCATTTTAAGTATGATTTAGCCTCTGCAACAGTTTATTATTCTTTAGTATGCTCATGATCATGCCAGCAGGGTTAGCTTGGGATCACTTATGGTCCTAGGTTCCGTGTCCGTGTCTCGAGGGTAGCTTGGGACGTGACAAAACTTGGTATCAGAGCACTAGGTTTAAGTGTCATAGGATGTCTGAAAAGCCGCACTAAGTAGAGTCCTTTTCATGGGTGTGAAGTGCACCACATCTAATAAGAGGGAGGCTATGAAGTGTTTAGGAAAACTTCACTTTTTTGTTACTCTTATCGTGCGTAAGGTATGATCTAATTCCATTCTAACTTGATGTTCTACGTTTCAGATCATGCCTTCTCGTAGAGCTAACGTAGGAATGCGAATGCCAGAAATGCTAATGCAGCTCCTCCAGTCCCAGATTAAGAGGTCTCCAATACTGAGTTCAGGAATGCCATACAGAGGTTGGCTCAGAGTATGACTCACCAGAATAATCAGGTTTGCGCTCCTGTGAATGAAAATGGTGGATCAATAGCAGCAAGGGTCCGTGACTTTGTTATGATGAATCCGCCTGAGTTCTTCAGATCACAGACCAATGAGGATCCTCAGAATTTCTTGGATGAGATCAACAAGATCTTTGAGGTAATGCAAGTCACTGGGAATGATCGGGTTGAGTTGGCATCATACCAGTTGAAGGATGTTGCTCATATCTGGTACACTCAGTGGAAGGAAAATAGGGGTACAGATGCAGCTCCTATCACATAGGATTGTTTTAGTGAGACTTTTCTCGACAGGTTTTTCCCAATAGAGTTGAAAGAAGCAAAGGCTCAAGAGTTTATGAACTTGAGGCAGGGAAACATGACTATCCAAGAGTATGGGCTGAAGTTTAACCAACTCTCCAGGTATGCTCCTCACATGGTTGCTGACTCCAGGACTCAGATGAATAAGTTCTTGTATGGAGTGTCGGATTTGGTGAAAACTGAGTGCAGAAATGCTATGTTACTTGGAGATATGAACATCTCTAGGCTTATGACTCATGCTCAGCAGGTTGAGGGTGATAAGCTTAGGGAACAGGCTAAGGAAAATAAGAAGGCTAGGACTGGGAACTATGACTATTCTCAACAGAAATCGGGTGGTGAAAATCGCTCGCAGAGTCAGTAGAAGTTTTTGGCTACAGCCCCTTTATTAGCTAGTGTTCCATCCTCCAAGAACAGGTATGACCAGAAGGGTAGAGCACCAGACTCTAAGTCTCAGGAAAGTGTTTGAGGCACCAAGACTTGCCCCACTTGCCCTAAGTGTGGTAAGAACCATCCGGGCGAGTGTCTTGCAGTAAAAGAAGGATGTTTTGGGTGCGGTCGATCTGGTCACAGATTGAGGGATTGTCCTTCTAGACAGGGTCAATGAGGTGGTAATGGTAGAGCTCAGTTTACAACCTCAGCAGCACCAGCAAGTCACCCGACTCAGCAGGGTAACTCATCTGGTATAGGTGGCGGTCAGCGCCAAAACAGGTTTTATGCTCTTCAGGCTCGCCAGGATCTGGAAGGTTCTCTTGATGTAGTCACTCGTATGTTACGAGTATTTGACATTGATGTTATGCATTGTTAGATCCAGGGGCTACTCTTTCTTTTGTAACTCCTTACATAGCAGTACAATTCAGTGTCAGTCCAAAACTCTATCAGAACCTTTCTCAGTCTCTACTCCAGTCGATGACCCAATTATAGCTAGACGGGTATACAAAAATTGCCCTGTCACAGTCTCTCAGAAAGTCACCTCAGCAGATCTTTTAGAGTTAGAAATGGTAGACTTTGATGTCATTCTAGGCATGGATTGGTTACATTCATGTTATGCCTCAGTTGATTGTAGAACTAGGATTGTTCGTTTTCAGTTTCCAGACGAACCAATCTTAGAATTTAAAGGTAGTAGATTAGCGCCTATGGGTTGATTTATTTCTTACCTTAGAGGCCAGAAAGATGCTCTCTAAGGGTTATCTCTATAACCTAGTTCGGGTTAAGGATTCTAGCACTGAAACCCCAACTATTGAGTCAGTTCCAGTAGTCAGTGAGTTTTCAGAAGTGTTTCCAGAAGATTTTCCCGGAGTTCCTTCCGAAAGGGAAATCGACTTTAGAATTGATATCTTTCTAGATACCCAGCCTATTTTTATTCCTCCTTACAGAATGGGTCCAGCAGAGCTTAAGGAATTGAAAGAGTGGTTGAAAGACCTTCTAGATAAGAGTTTCATCTGACCTAGTATTTCTCCATGGGGTGCACCAGTGTTGTTCGTAAAGAAGAAAATTGTTCTCACAGAATGTGCATTGACTATAGACAGTTGAACAAGGTCACAATCAAGAATAAGTATCCCATCCCAAGGATTGATGACTTGTTTGACCAACTTCAGGGTGCTAGCCATTTCTCAAAGATAGACCTCAGATCGGGTTATCATCAGCTCAGAGTCAGAGATAGTGACATTCCGAAAACAGCCTTCAGAACTCGGTATGGTCATTATGAATTTGTAGTTATGCCGTTTGGACTAACCAATGCTCCTGCAGCATTCATGGATTTGATGAACAGAGTGTTCAAACAGTACTTGGACTTGTTTGTTATCGTCTTCATTGATGATATCCTCATTTACTCTAGGAATGAGGAAGAACATGCAAGTCATTTGAGGGTTGTTCTGCAGACTCTCAAAGATCGCCAAGTATTCGCTAAGTTTAGCAAATGTGAGTTCTAGTTGCAATCCTTTGCTTTCCTTGGTCACATTGTATCTAGCAAAGGGATCCGAGTGGATTCACAGAAGATAGAAGCAGTAAAACAATGGCCCAGACCTACCTCTGCTACAAATGTAAGAAGTTTCTTAGGTCTAGTGGGTTATTACAGAAGGTCCGTGGAAGGATTTTCATCTATAGCCTCACCGTTGACTAGGTTGACTCAAAAGATGGTCAAGTTTCAATGGTTAGATGATTGTGAGAAAAGCTTTGCAAAATTGAAAACTAGATTGACTACAACTCCTGTCTTGACTCTACCAGAGGGTTCAGATGGTTATGTGATCTATTGCGATGTATCCAGAGTTGGCCTGTATTGATGCAGAGAGATAAAGTTATAGCTTATGCTTCTAGACAGCTTAAGGTGCATGAGAAAAACTATCAAACTCATGACCTTGAGCTTGCAGCAGTGGTGTTTGCACTCAAGATCTGGAGACACTACTTGTATGGTGTTCATGTAGATGTGTTCACTGACCATAAGAGCCTTCAGTATGCATTCACCCAGAAAGAGTTGAATCTTCGCCAGAGGAGATAGCTAGAGTTCCTTAAGGATTATGATATGAGTGTGCATTATCATCCTTGTAAGGTGAATGTAGTAGCAGACGCTCTTAGTAGACTATCTATGGGTAGTGTATCCCATGTTGAGGAAGAAAGGAAGGAGTTAGTGAAGGATGTTCACAGGCTTGCTCGCTTGGGAGTTCGCCTTATGAGCATATCAGACAGTGGTGTAACAGTTCAGAATGGGGCAGAATCTTCTTTGGTAGTAGAGGTAAAGGAAAAGCAATACAGTGATCCAATCTTCCTTGAACTTAAGGGTGCAGTCCATAATCAGAGAGTGGAGGTTTTCTCCCAAGGGGGAGATGGTGTACTTCGCTACCAGGGTAGATTGTCTGTTCCTGATGTGGGCGAGTTGAGACAACATATTGTTGCAGAAGCCCATAACTCTAGGTATTTAATTCATCCAGGTGCCACTAAGATGTACCGCGACTTGAGGGAAATCTATTGGTGGAATGGCATGAAGAGGGATATAGCAGATTTTGTGAATAAGTGCCCCAATTGTCAGCAAGTCAAGGTAGAACATCAGAAAACAGAGGGTATGACTCAAGAGATAGACATTCCTACTTGGAAGTGGAAAGTGATCAATATGGATTTCATCACAGGGTTACCGCGTACTCACAAACAACATGACTCCATTTGGGTGATAGTTGATAGGATGACTAAGTCTTCTCGCTTTTTGGCGGTCAAGACTACAGATTCGGCAGGGAACTATGCCAAGCTTTACATTAATGAAATTGTGAGGTTGCATGGGGTTCCTTTGTCTATCATCTCAGATAGAGGTCCTCAGTTTACCTCTCATTTCTTGAAGTTGTTTCAGAATGGTCTTGGTACTCAAGTTAACCTTAGCACAACATTTCATCCGCAGACGGATGGACAGGCAGAGCGTACCATTTAGACCCTAGAGGATATGTTGAGATCTTGTGTGATCGATTTCAAAGGTAGTCGGGATGATCACCTTCCTTTGATTGAGTTCGCCTACAATAATAGTTACCATTCCAGCATTCAGATGGCCCCTTATGAGGCTTTGTATGGGCGTAGATGTAGATCTCCTATTGGTTGGTTTGAAGTAGGTGAAGCAACTTTGATAGGGCCAGATTCAGTCCTTTATGCTATGTAGAAAGTGCAACTCATTAGATATAGACTTAAGACAGCCCAGAGTCATCAGAAATCTTATGCAGATGTAAGGAGAAGAAAACTAGAGTTCCAAGTTGATGATTGGATTTTTCTGAAAGTCTCATCTATGAAAGGGGTGCTGAGATTTGGCAAGAAAGGGAAGCTCAGTCCTAGATATGTAGTCCTTTACAAGATCCTGAAAAGGGTTGGCAAGGTGTCATATGAGTTAGAGTTATCAACAGACTTAGCAGCAGTGCATCCGGTTTTCCACATCTCACTCTTGAAGAAGTGTGTAGGACACCCGGCCTCTATAGTGCCATTAGAGAGTGTGGTAGTGAAAGATAGTCTTTCTTATGAGGATGTACCAGTTGAGATTCTTGACCGTCAGGTTAGAAGGTTGAGAAACAAAAAAGTCGCTTCAGTCAAGGTTTTATGGAGGAGTCAGTCCATAGAGGGAGCTACTTGGGAAGCAGAATCAGCCATGAAAGCCAAGTATCCCCACCTCTTTCCTTCATATTCCACTCCAGCTTGAGGTAATAGTTCCTCTTCAGTTTTCTAGTCTGCGTAAATTCAGTTTTAGAATCATGTTACCTCAGTTTGTACTTGCATTTTCAGCGTATTTCTATGTTCTCGGAACTCAATTCAGTCAGAAGCTCAGTTCTCAGTGTTTTGTAGTAGGGTTTGCAGCTCTCTCCCTCTATTTAACATAGTTTAGTCTTCATTCGAGGACGAATGTTCCCAAGGGGAAGATAATGTAACACCCCGTAGCCAAAAAAGACCAAAAATCAATTTTTCTAAAACAATCTGTAGGTGCAGCCGACGTGACCATTGATGGACCATAGCCTGTCCCACGGTCCATCCTGCACAACCATCGATGGGATCAGAGACTCCCAAAAACTCAGCCGAAAAAAATTTGGCTAAGTCTTGAGCGACGGACGTAGTCCGTAGGTCAGACGATGGTCCGTAGTCCATGATCGTCGATCGAGACCCCCTTCAGCCACTCTGTGACAAGGACCACGGGTGATCAGCAGACAACAGACAATTAAGGAAGAAATGTAGTTGGGTCAACTTCAAACGATCATAACTCTTAGCACAAAATAAATTAGGGGTCCAATGACATATCAAAAGATATATAATTGAATTAGCTTTCCATAGCCACCGACCTTGCTAAAATTAGAGCTCTGAGTAAAAAAGTTATGCCCGTTTTAGTAAAGTCTTTCGAACAGACCCAACCTACGGACCCAAACGATGGACCGTCGATTGAACGGCGGACCATCTGTCGAGGCCGTCGTTTGGTCCGACAGAAACTTACCCAGCGGTCTTTTGGTCTTTTCCCACTTCGTTTAAACTCTAAGATACGTCATTTTGACCCTAAATCATCAAAGTTTAGTTAGTTTAAACCTAGAAACATAACTAAAACTTACCTACGTCAAATCATAAATCAAAAGTTAGAAATTTAGAAGCAAGAAAGGAGAAAAAAGGTCAAGAACCCTAGTCAAGAACGCAACAAGGTTCCAGAAGTTCCAGCACCAAAACCTAAGTGTTTTTCCGTGAAGTTCATCACCAGATATGTGGGATTTCACTAGTGGGTTCCTTTCACCAATTGGGTCCCTAGTTTTCAGTCATATTCTTGATTCCCATATCATGATTAGACCTAGGTTTTTAGAACGTCAACAGAATTTCATGAATTAATTAGTTATATGTTCAAAATTAGATTCTCATGTTATTACTCAGATTATTGCATGAATTTCAGAACCCTAGCTTTGTATTTCTTTAGTTCTTAAATTACACATGCTAGGTCAGATATTTTAGTTATTCAGTTATACATGCCTCAGTTATTAATGCATCATTATCAGATTAAATGTTGCATTCCCAGTTTGCATGTTCAATTTTGAGCTATCCAGTATTTACAGAAAATTCAGACATAATTAGTTAACTACATAAATCAATGGGAGTAGCATAATATCGAGTTGGACTAGGGTTCAGCGTACCCAATAGTCCCAGAACTACTAGCCAAGTAGGTGTAAGTTCCTTCTATGGACATTAGTTTAGTGATCACGTCAGCATGCCTTTATACCTTTGGCAGGGTATATTGGGTCCTCTCGATGGGGCGTATACATCGTACTCCACATTTAGCTCATGTGGCTTTATTATCAGTTATTAGTAGCTCCCATAGTTCAGTCAGACTCTATTGCATTGACCATTTATCATTATATTCAGTATTCATTCTCAACATGTTATAAATTGGTTATTGCATTCTGTTAGCTTAGAAATTCAGTATATCATGTTCAGATTATTATGCTTGCTGTTGTGCTTGTTCAGTTATGTTTTTTTCCAGCTTATTTCTATCCTATTTGCTCAGTACCTTTCAAGTACTGACGCATACGTGCGCTACATCTTCTCGTGATGTAGGTTCAGGTTCACGTTTAGATTGATTTCCGATCTCCAATTCAGCAGATTCGGTGGTGAGTCCTCATTCTTCGAGGACAATAGTTATGAGTTCCATTTCAGTCTTTTAGTATTTAGTTTTAGATTTTGCTAGATTTAGCTGGGGCTTGTACCAGTATTTCTAGTCCAGTTTAGAGGCTTATTTCAGACATAGTTAGTTCTAGCTTAGCAGTGAATTAATATTTTCTTTATATTAAACTCATCAGTTTTCATATATCTCAGTTTTAGCATATGGGTATTTCCCCATCTTTTCATTTTAAGTATGATTTAGCTTCTGCAACAATTTATTATTCTTTAGTATGCTCATTATCATGCCAGCAGGGTTAGCTTAGGATCACTTGTGGTCCTGGTTCTGTGTCCGCATTTCAGGGGTAGCTCGGGGCGTGACACTATGTTTACTTTTAGGGAAAATCTTCACTTCTTGAATCTCTATTGTGCATCATTTGTCCGTTCTGATTTTATCTCATCATTCCATTCTGTCTCACTTATGTGATGACCCTGCGTAGTATCTTACGTGAATATTTTGTGTGTTATATATGTCCTGAATGTTAGATTTGCTACAAACGTGAAAGTGATAGACTTATGGGAACAATGTGTTTGGAATGTTTAGTAATTTGAATGGATTGAGTTAGGTGAAGGCTCAATAATGCATTTTGAGGATATTTGATGATGATGTCTAATAATAGTTTGGGGGATTTTATTAACATGTTTTTTTTTGTTAATTAACCCAATAGAGGGAATAATACATAGTGTGTATAGGCAATATCTTGATAAATTCGATAATTGAAAGTGGAATGATTAAAAGGATGGATATATAATGAACATTGTGACCTCGGAAATTACAGTTACTAAAGTTGTATTGGTATGTATTGTTTAGTATATCATGAGAACGATGTTGTATGAATCGATGTCAGAATCTCTACAACAATTCCATAGATTGAGTCTATATTTAAGAGGTTCATAATATAACTAGTATAATGGTATCAATTCTAATTTGTTTAGAGTTAAAGATGTGTTACTCTTCTTATTGACCTGATGTACGAAGGAATGCATATTGATTTGAATGAGAGATCGAACAAATGTAATAGTGCATTTTAGTTACTTAAAGATGTATAGGCTATTTGAGTACAATCTTTTCAGTAGGTATGATGTGTTCTAGTGATGGATCTAATGAACTTTCACGATGTAGTACCCGTGTTGTATGAAAATAGATACGATGATTGTCAAGTGAGAATACTAACTACTAAAGATTTACTAGTTGTATCACATGCTCATATCATTAGATTTGATGTGCATTCACATTTGAGAAACCAACTAGTTTATTACTGCATATGCTTGGGCTAAGCATAATTTTTAAGGAAGCTTTTAGTGGTGGATCTTTAGTACGATATTAATGTGTTTAGGTTGTAAATGGTGGATTTAAATAAGTGGCGATTTCATCGTAATCTCCATGAGACTGGATCGATCTGACAAGCTTATAGGTAAAGGAAGCCTAACGAGTATATCCGTGTGAAGGTAATTGAGTTTTTTAGTAAGAAAATGTGTATAAAATTGCGTTAATCTTTTAAATTTGATTGGTATAGTTAGGTTTGAGATGTCATGTTGATGGTGAGGTTGAATCTGTGATGATGGCAGAGGCTAACTAAGCAAGGTGGTAATAAGATTTTAGAATAAATTATGATTAGAATGCAACTATATAATAAGGATTGTTGGTTAAACAATTATTGTATGGTAATAAGGACTTGCGAGTATCTAAGGTTGTGAATTTCTAGTATTTGGTGAGTAACGTGATCTTATGAAATTTTTTAGGAGATGCAGGGACACCGCTCGAATAAACTTAAAGGAATTAGAGTCATAAGAAAAAGAATATGGGATGAAGTGTAGCCTTCGGAAAGAGGTGAGAACAAGAATATTTTATTTTGATTGCCAGGGCTAAAAATATATATTAGAGGGTTGAAAATTTGGATCTAGAGACATATGGTTCTATGTGTTTTCTTATAGTAATGGTGATAGGGTTACATTATTTCATATTAGTTAAAAATTGCTTGATTAGATTTGAGAAAGAAGCCTACACATGTTCAGCTCGAGTGTGATGAAAAGATCTTTTGTGGATTTGAGTTCTATAATAAGTATGGTTGAATTTATTTTTTTTAGCTAAGGATATGATAAGGTCGATGGAGAGGCGATTAATGATAAGCCAACATACATATACTCGTAGAAATATCCAATGTATGAGCTAATGTTGATAGATAATGGGATTGTGTTACATGGTTGAGAAAAAAATATAAATTTTTTCATGATGAGTTTATAATTGTGATAATATGTTTTGTCAAGGTATGGATTAGTAAGGTAAGAAATGATTGATCGCATTGGTTATTGAGCTTTTGGAAGGACTTTTGCATAATTTGAGTAAATTTGGTTACTTTTGATTGACAGAGAACCTAAGGAAATGTTTCACTTGAAGTATTGGTTTAGAGTATAAGGAGAAATGTCATGGGTTGTTGGTCAAAAGAATAAGACTGGTAAGCAAGTTAGCGAACGAAACAAGAATTTGGTATATAAAAGAGTTAAAGATATTTGAATTTTGCGTAATGGAAAGAATTTAAGAGAGGCGAAAGAATAAGACCTCTCATACAGACCCAAGGTTTGAAGTTGAATGTTGTATGAATTTCCACTTATGAGTTCAAATATGACTATGAATGTGAATTGGTTCGGTATAGACTTACTAGGATTTTATCATATGCCTTTATAAGGATTGAGTTTTGGTTTGGTTACAAATAATGATGTGTGGAAGATTCTATGTGGTTATGTCGAGTTAGATTGTTCAAAATAGGATAGGTAACTTATGGATGTTAAAGAGTGTGGACCTATAGTTCTTTAAGGTTAATGAGAATTTTGAAGCGATTGAAATTACTTTGTTGATGGGACGATATAGGCTGTCATGATGTGTCACGTAGGCATTAAAGGGTGAGTAGAGTTTATGTGCTTACAATATATGTTTATTAGAGTGATTAAGGATTTCTCTGAGTTTTAGCATAAGGTGTGAAGGTTTGGAATGTTAGTTAAAATATTGTATGTGAAAGACTACGTGAAATTGACATTGTGTGTGATTCAATAGTGTTATCTCGATGAAAATGTTCTATCAATTTTAAAATTACTGTTACCAGCCTTGGGTGGGATCCATATTTATCATGAACTACTTACATGAAAAGAGGAGGAGCCATAGTTTGAAACTTTTAAAGGCGATAATGTATTTGCTAAGAAGTCTTTGATACTAGTGACGGTTTGAGAGTAAAGTAGATGGCTTGTGTGGTTATGATGTTCTGTTAGTATTAAGAGTGTTGCACATAGGAGTGTTGTTTGGAACTTGTGGGGTTTGATAAATAGGACCATATTGATGATTGTAGGTAGCTAAAAATTATAGAGATGGAGTCAACCGAATGTAAATATTGTATATGGGCTTTTTCGAAGAAATATTTAGTGTTATTCAACTTTCATTCCATATATCTTATGTGACCACCTTTCTCATACTGGACACTATTTGGACTATGATTCACTGATTATATTACGCGCTTTTTCATATCTATGGGAGAATTTTTATTTGTGGATCAGGTGTACCGATCCTGTGATTATCCTCTTTGTAGGGTGATATCCTTGGACAGACTTGGGAATTTTCCGTGATGATAGATTTGGTGTTGGATGAGATAGTTCAAGTATGCAAGTAGTTTTACACGCATAATCTTGCTTATGAAAACTTATGTAAGAGCTACTATAAAAAGTGCAATTGTCTAATAGTGTTATTAGAGGTTCTGCATTTTGAATAGTCTCACTTTTTGGGGGGTTACTCGATCATTTTATTCTTTGGATCAGATGATAGTGATTATACTTGATGAGTACCAGATGTTTAAAGATAGGATTTTTATAACTTAAGCTCGTATAAATATCGAATTGTGAAAAGGAAATCTTAATATATCTTATGATGGTATGTACATTATGAGTGTCAAGTGATTGATTCAGAGTTACTTCTGGTTGTAGTCAGTATTGATTCAGAAGGTTATCTTGGTTATGTAAAGAAATGTTCATCATGATGGTTGTGTTAAGATCCAATGTACTTAAGTTTAGATTGGGGTCATAAGTTAGTATGTGGCTTGATTATCATTCCTGATTGGTAGACGTTCCAAAGTTTGAAAATTTAGTTTTTAGTTTTTGATCTTGGTGGAATGGTCTTAAGGAGGATATCACTAAGAGAGATGAACATTGATCGATAGGTCCTAACTCAAGCTTTTGGTTACGTCGGTTATTCTTTCTTCTTCTTCTTCTTCTTCTTGTAACGACTCTTTTGGTCGTTTTGAGTACTAGATTTTTCTTATTTCATAAATTACTTCCCAATAGATTCTAAATGGATATTTTGGACTGTTAGTAATCATAATTATGAAATTAGTGGCGTGGTTTTAATAATATACTAAGTTGGTGGTTAAATTAGAAAATAACATTAAAATTAATAGTGGTTATATATTACCATATTTATAATTAGTTATATAATAAATAGGGTTAATATTATTTGATTATACGAAAACCACATGTGCCTCTTCTTCTTGGCTCTTAGAACCGCCGACAAGGTTGAAGGAAAGACTTCAGCTAAACTTCAAAAAAGATTATGGCTTATCCCTTTCACATTATTGGGTGAATTAGGAGTTAGATTATTAATTACTATTTTTATGAAAAAAATGGGTTGTTGATGCTATGGGTTTATAAGCAATTGAATCATTCAACTGTAATTACTTCTTACGTGTAGTTTTATAATTAAGGGAATATTACATGTTGAGTTCTGTAAAACATGGGTTATTAAATGTGGTGGGTTTAATTGCATTTAATGATGGGAATTGTTAAAATGGTTAAGAAATTAGTGCTAAATTTATATGTGTGCATATCGTGTTACAAGAGATTGAAGGTGAGTGTATATACTGTTACGTTTTGAAAGTGGGGGACGAATCTTTATTGTTATTGATTAAAGAGAAGTTGTATGACTAAAGAATGTAGTACCTGTAAAATTGGTTGTTATAAGAGGATAAGAGCTACATAATAAATATACTTATATACTTAATAGAGAATTAAATATGGGGACAAGGTTTAAAATTAATAACTAATTAATGATTGCCTAATGATTACTACAAAAATCTTGTGTTAATTGTAGTGAGAAATCAACATACAATAATGTGGTAAGTTTCTGCATATCTCATATATGCAGATTATGATTCACGCGTAGTTTGGGAAATTTTGGATTCTTTTCTTAAAGTTATACTACTATAAGTCAAGTGTTCATATATTAGTATACCAAATTAAATATTAGGTGTATTGTATTGTTTGAATATCCATAAAGTTATGTTGTTTGAGTGATTAAGACTTAACCCCAGGCTTGAATTTAAGAAATATAGGATTTGACATATAAATTGAGATCAAGGTTGAAACTTGATAAAAGAATTGAGTGTGTTTACTAACAAATATTCTATACTTGATAGATTGGAATGTTTCTAGACATTGAGGAAATGAAAATCATTGTGGACTTAGCTTTCTATTTTGGTTCTTCGTTGGAGGTAGGTTATGGTTTATGCTATTTGATAGTAAACTCTTAATAGTGATTGATATGCATTGAATGATAGTGTGAAGTTTTCTATGTACTTGATTGTGTGGTTGTGTGGCTTGGTTGTGAGACTTGGTTGTGTGTTTTGTGATTGGTCTGAAATCCCGAGACCGTGGAATTTATATTCTTAAAACCTCTTTATCGAAGTGATGCCTAAATAAATAAGGTTTGATAAAATATTATCAATAAAATGAAATTGATGATCATAAATGATAAATAAATGGTATAATTGGATCGGAGTGTCACGTTCCAACACAGTATAATTGGATCGGAGTATCACGTTTCGACACGGTATAATTGGATTGGAGTGTCACGTTTCGACACGATATTCTTGGATCGGAGTGTCAAGTTCCGACACGATATTCTTGGATATGAGTGTCACGTTCCGACACGGTGTAATTGGATCGGAGTGTCACGTTCCTACACAGTAAAATTAAAGGAAAAAGATATGGAATTTACTTAATGTACTCAATCTCAAAGGACCAATTTCCCAAAATGGTGGGTTTGGAGGCATGAGTCCTCATGTGTGATCTTGATATCGTTGACTTATTACGTACTTACTTTAACATTGTTGACACTTGTTTATGTTGTTTGTTTCTTGCTACCGGTTATGTGTCATAGTTGATTTCATACTATTATTAATTACAAATTAGTTTCTATTTTGGGTTGACCGATGATACCTACTCAGTACATGTTGCCCCGTACTGAGCCCTACTTGTGTTTCCGTTTTCCTTTTATGGCGTGCAGATAAGGTACCATCGACTTTGAATCATTCTCAGCTCTATCCAGTCTCAGTATATCAGGTTCAAGGGTGATCTATTCATTCAAGTTTGGGTTGGATTTTCTCCGTCATGACCTGAAGTCCTTAGTTTTTGGACATATACTATTTTATTCATTTATTTTGGTGTGTGTAATATTCTTAGACGTAATACTTGAAGATTAGATGTCCTTGATGTAATGACTTTCAGGTTTTGGGAAACAATAGTTAATAAACTTTAGTAGATTTGTGTTTTATACATTAATAAGATTTAAGATTTCGCATTGTTGTTTGTATTCTGCAAGTTGAACAATAAATATAAGTTAAGGTTGAATTCTTTGGTTCGCCCACCTAGGAAGTTAAGTGTGGGTGCCACTCACGACTCGATTTGGGTCGTGACAAATTTGCTATCAGAGCTTTACGTTCGGTGATCTCATTACTCAAGGATAAGTATATTAGAGTCTTGTAGAACGGTATGGGGATTCCTTTACTTTTCTTCGAGAGGCTATAGGACTTTAGGAGAACTCCATTCTTTCTTTCTTTCGTGCTACTACTTGAATCCAATTGGTATCTAGGTGATACAAATTGGTATCTGAACTTCTTCACTCTATTTCACATATGGTTAGTACTATAGTGTTATAAATTGAATTAACAACACTGGAAAAATAATGTATGTCCTTCGAAATTCAAATATTTTCTCGATTGACTACAGAGCTTATAATAACTAGTGATCAACAAGATATTTTTTTTATTATTGAGTTCATAAAGTTGAAACCCTCATTTTTCATGGGCATTGATTCTGAAGATGTTTAGGCTCTCATTGTTTATTGTTTTGAGTTTCTTTTATAAAATGAACAAAGTGGAGAGGCTTAGTGTTGAGTTTGTGACACACTAGTTTCGAGGATACGCAAAATGTGGTGATAGTCTCATATTGAGTGCCGATTAGTAAAGGCACTACCTATGATTTAAGGTAGCATTTTCTAGCTTCTTCATTCGATTATATACCCCAAACTTGAACGACAGAAGGAGAGATGATTTTCTCGCTATAGAGAAACAGAATATATGTGTTGCAACCTATGAGGTCAAATTTTATACTGTCAAGATAAGTGGCAATATTCAAGAAGTTGCGTAAGTGACAACTAGAAAATGAACATCATTACTTTAGAAAATACAGTTGGTAAAGTTTTCATAACATGTATGGTTTGTTTAACGAATAATTAAATTATGTTGCACCAATTGAGGTTAGAATATTTTCTAAGATTCAATGAATTGATTATATATTAAAGTGGGTCATGATACTACTACTACAATAGTATTACCAATGCTTACTTCATTAGATTTATGATGTGTGTTACTTTTGTTATTGACCTGATGTAAGAAAGAATGTGAAGTGCTTGGGAAAAATACAGAACATATTTGGTAATGTTTTACAGTAATTTAATGGATAGAAATGTGTTAGCTATTGGTGTACGATCTTCTCGATAGGTGACATGTGCTCTGGTGATGGATATAATGAACTTTCAAGTTGTGGTAATAGTGTTATAGAAAATGAATAAGTCGATTGTCAAGTGTGAATACTAACTACTTCAGGAGTTGTCAGTTATAGGACGTGTTCAGATAATGAGTTTTGTTGTTGCATTCACATTTGAGAAGCCAACTAGATAGTTACTACAAACGCTTAAGTTAAGCTTTATTTTTAAGAAAAATTTTAGTCATGGATCTTTGGTATGGTATTAATGCAATTAGGTTGTGAAGTATATCTTGAGGATTCTAACGTAGTACTGGTGATTTTATATTAAGCTTCAAAGAGTGGATTGATACCGAAAGAACAAACTTATGGATAAAGAAAGTCCTAGTGAGTAAATTTCGGTGAATGAAAAAAAATAGCTAGAAAGTGCATATAAAATTTGGGTTAATCCCTTGAATTTGATAGTATAACCGAGTTTGAGGTGCCATGTCGATGAAAAATGTTGATTTTGTGGTGATGAAAAGGTCTACCTGAGTAGTATGGTAATAAGAAATTATGATGAATTGATCCGGATGGAACTATAAAATACGGATTGCTGGTTAAGCAAATTTTATATGGTAACAATGACTTGTGAGTATCTAAGGTTGTAATTTTCTACTACTTAGTGAGTAACGTGAATGTATGAAATTTTTTAGGAGATGTTGGGACACCGCTCAATAGAATTTGAAGGATCTGAAGTCTTAAATGGAAGGAATTAGTGGGATGTAGTTTAACTTTAAGAAGAACGAGGGAACAAGAATTTTTGCTTTGATTCAAAGGCCAAAGATGTATCTTAAGAAATTAGTGTGCATACGTTCAGCTCAAGTGTGATGATAAGGGTTTTCTTGTAGTTTTGAGGTTTTAACGACTACGGTTGGATTTTTAGCGAAGGATATGATAAGATAGATGAAGAGGCGATTGATGATAAATTAAGATACGTGAATTCATAAAAATCTTTAAGGTATGATCTATGATGATAAATAAGGAGATTGAGTTACACAGGTAGGTTTACAATCCAAGTTTTTCATTGTAAGTCTATATTCGTAGCAGTATTTTATCTAAGATATGGATTGATAAGATAAGAAATGATTGATCGTATCGATTATTAGCATTTGGAAGGACTTGTGCCTAATTTGAGTCAGAAATTTGGTCACTTTTGATTGTTAAAGGACCTAAGAGGGGGTTTCACATACTGTTTTGATCTAGAGGCTAAGGTAAAAATGTTCAAAATTTTTAGCGAATTAATAAGAACTCTCGTATAAACCCTTAGGGTGTAGTTGAAGGTTGTATTAGTTTTTGCCTAAGAATTTAGATATGACTCTGAGATATGAACTAGTTCGGTACAGACTTACTAGGAGGTTATCATTGACTTTTATAAAGATTGAGTTTTGATTTGGGAGAAAAACAGTGAGGTATGAAAATTTTAGTCTTTTACGTGGGGTTAGATTTCTCAAATTATGATAAATGACTTAAGAATGATGTACAAGGTGAGATATAATTCTACATGGTCATTAAGAATTTAGAGTCGGGTTAATACTCCTTTACTGATGGGACTACATAGAATATTAAAGTCACGACTGGATTCTAGACCCCAGACAAGACCGGCGTCGTTGACCTCTCAGAGGTCGCAGACAAGCTTACAAACGTCATCATTACTTCATCTAGGTTAATTTTAGCGGAAAATTTAAACTTTTTGTTCCTAAACATGCATGTATATTATTCTATTTAAATTCATAAATGTTCACAATCAACCATCTAATATTAAGATCATCAAATGAAAGAAATAGTTCAATACTGCATTAAGTGTATACTTGCCAAAATGGCACCAATACGATATCTGAAATAAGATGAGAAAGAAACGCTAGTGGAACATACTCCACTAATTCAAACCTATATCTAAGATAGAATATAATAGGCAAGCGTCCTCGAAAGCATTAGGGTCTACCAAATCCGAATGAATGCTCCATGTTCGGATAGCTTCAGCGTTGACCTCAAAGCTCTAACGTCCACCTCTGCCTGCACCTAAAAAAGTAGAGTTGTATGGGATTAGTACACACTTGTACTAAGTATGGGTATATGCAAGCACACACCAAGGACATGCATTAGTAAGAATAGCTCTTTCCTAACAACATGATTTATGGAAAGTCAAGTCAGTGGACTTGCCAAATTTGGATTAGGAAAGTCAGTGGACTTGCCAAATTTGGATTAGGAAAGTCAGTGGACTTGCCAAATTTGGATTAGGAAAGTCATGCCATGAGAGTAACATGCATCATCATACTTATCATTTTGCAAGCAGCACATAACGTATTGCACATATCATATCATGTAGTTCACATCATTCTTTCATATGCCATGAGACCTTGGAATCATGGACTTGACATTAGGACTTCCCAAAATGAGGGCTCAATATATGGGACCTCAACTAGGGAGCCTTCTTTAGCAAACACAGAGTCTGCTTCATTCATTCATACGTACTTCATTTTCATTCATTCATATACTAGTGCAATCCCTAATCATACTTAGGATGTAGTTTAAGACTCTCATCAGGTTCTCTGTGCAATGACCAAGAATAACCTAGTGTCATTACTTAAGTCTAGCTCACCTCTTGATTATCCTATCCTAACACCTTTGGTATCGTTCATTTCATTATGTGCATCATTTGAGGCTGGCCTCATTCTTTCTTTGGAAACTTTAACCTTAATCGACATAGATCATGTGAGCATCATGAAATCCAGTGTGTAATCCCACACCGAAAAGAGGTGGAATCACCGATCAAAGTGAACCTAAACATGTTAGCGTATATAGGGAATTCGAACCCTGCTAGATCCCTATATTGGCAGTATAGGTTCAAAGACTAGGAGATATAAGGAGACTCATACCTGGCATGCCGGACAGACTCATCTCATGAGAGTTACGTGAACCTCCGCCCTTCCCGAAGAAAGGCATCACCCATCATAGCTAGCGTATTGGTGCTCACTATAAAGTTCCATTACATTCAACTCATACATCATGGAAGTTGTCTTCTAGCATGAGGACATCATAGCTCACTAGATTATTTCTCATCTCATCATTAGGATTAAGTATGCATTAACTTCAATACTTTCATTATAGTGTTCATAGAGACTGGTCTCTTCATTAGCTTTACACTCTCATAGGTGAGTACGTTTTGGTAACATTTACTTAGGCTCATTTGAGATTGCTCTCATCTTTCACATTAGCCTCTTATCATATGGTCACCTCATTCATTAACTTTAACACATTTGCTTTTCATAATTACTCACCCCTTCACGTGAATGTTCATTTCATCATATGCCAATGCACTTGGCCATTTAGTGTGTTTCACACTTTTACTTAACCCTTCTAGGGTTACATCATTTTATCACATACATCTTAGGTTCACCTACTTTTAAACGTATACTAGACTTATGAGTCCACACATACAAGCCATGAGGCTTCATTCATAGTTTGTCTAAGTGATTCATGTTTACCCAAGATTATGTGGTACAAGACTTATGCATATTGAGGTATGCCAAGATATTGATTTCGATCTTTAGAGGCAGCATTCATTAAATATTTGTTTACGTATGACTTATGTGTCAATACGGAATTGGGCAAGGGAACCCGATTTCGAATCCCTTGGGCAACACTTCATCTTACATTAAATTTGGTGATTGCATTTTTCAGATTTGGGGGACCGTAGTTCGATCCCCATCAACCCCATAATATTTCCTTTCTTTTTCTCCTCTCCTTTTTCGTTTAAGTCAAGGAGGTTGTGGGTTCAATCCCCCACAAGCTCATTATTTTTCTTTTAATTTTATCTCTTAACTTTGTCACCTATCCAAAAGGTTGTGGGTTCAATCCCCAGTCTCCACATTTATTTTCTCCTTTATTTTTTTCTCCTAACTCTCTAATTCATTCAAGAGGTTGTGGGTTCAATCCCCACTCTCCACATTTATCTTTCTCCTTTATTTTTCTCCTAGCTCTCTCATCCATTCAAGAGGTTGGGGGTTCAATCCCCACTCTGCACATTTATTTTTCTCCTTTATTTTTCTCCTAACTCTCTCATCCATTCAAGAGGTTGGGGGTTCAATCCCCACTCTCCACATTTATTTTTCTCCTAACTCTCTCATCCATTCAAGAGGTTGGGGGTTCAATCCCCACTCTCCACATTTATTTTTCCTTTCAATTTTTTCATGAAATTTTTATATAATTTACATTTGGTGAGGTCTTGGGTTCAATTCCCAATGACCTCACAATTTTTAAATTTTTTTAAAAATTAATCATTTTGGCCGAGACTACAAATTTCCAGCGTCTGTTCCAATCCATTTTTCTCTCATGCTTTTGTTGATTTTTTTTATAGCATTTTGAGTGACATTTAGTCAGTCATCTTAACCTTTTATGAACATCACGTTTTTAGTATTTTTACACACGCAAAACACAACATTTAACATACAAATTTCAGGCAGCAAACATAGTCAAATTTTCAACACACACATGCTCAAAACAATCCACTTAATGCACTTTTGCGGAATATATTTTTCATCCTTTACATGATTTCTTACCACACATTCAATACATAATCACAACCAGACCTAAAATTATCTACCAGAAGACATACCAACGCATGCTTTGAAACTGTCAAAGGATCTAATGACAGGGGCATGCAACGGGGACAACCTTAGTTTCTCGATTGGAATTTAAACTGCACTTAAGGGTCTCTTGGGAAAGGGACCAAGAGAGAAGAAAACCCATACCTTAATGTAGTTCAAAACTTGTTTAAATGCTTCCAATTTACCATGAAATCAAGCCTCACCACCGAAACTTCAAGCACAATCCCGTCAAGAACTTGTTGTTGATTTTCGTTTTTAGCTTAGTTTTTCGTTTGAGTTTTTGTGTGTAAGTTCTTCAAGAGTGAAGAACTATTATTTTCAGTTATTTAATGATAAAAAACGTGAGAATGAGAGTGAGAGACGTGAGAATGAGAGGATTAGGATTATGATTAGGATTAGGAGAGTTAGGTGGAGACTAAGTCAAACTAGGACTCCTCATTATTTATTAATTTTATTATTATTATTTTTTAATTAAAAATCTGATTTTTCCCTTAATTAAATCAGCTTTTAAAATATTAAATAATTCAACTAATTCACTTAATAAAATTAAATCAATTTAATCCTTGCTTCCACCAAGGCTCGAACCTGGGTGAAGCTAGATTTTGCTTAAAGGGTCAAATTCGGCAACCTCTACCCGAATTGCCCCTCCACCATATTAATTAATTAATGAATTAATTATTTAGGGTAATTACAATACTATCCTAACCCTGGAATAGACCATTTTACCCCTAGACCCTCCAAAGTTAAGATTACCCCTTTTTAAGTCTGGTTAAGACTCATCCGGGTAGATCTTCATATTCGGGTGCCCTACATGGCTGGACCCAACCTTTCCTAGCTCAACTAACTCACCAAGTTAGTTGGCTTGGTTTTTCCAGAGGTTCAGAGGTCTGGTTCTACGCGCATCAATTCGTGTGAACCCGATCTAATCTAGGCATTCTAGATACGTTAGACATTACTTAGCATAGTCATTTTTAGGGTTGTTACATTATCCCCCCCTTAGGAACATTCATCCCCGAATGACACTACACATCATTTTAAAATAAAGAGGGTGATTTTCAAAGATATATTAACATACTTTGAGACTTTACTCTTTGTGAATTTCTGTTTCACACTTACTCTGGATAATGCATATTACTCAAGCTTATCTGAAGCTTTCATATTTGAGATTGAAGAACTTCCTTCTCAATCACACTTAACTTGATGCACCTCACAACTCATGCAACACAAAAATCATGTCCACGCTATACAAAAACAGCAACATGACATGCAAATATGAATTCATTTTAACTCACATAGTGCAATTATTACTCATACGATTATGGACTTACAACACCAAGTCGACTATTGAACTAAAACATAGAGTTTCTTAAACAAAACCAGCCTTAGGAGGAGTATATCTAACCCCTTAAATAACATCTTGTTGGCCTTAATATTTGAAATTATATTTGTTGGATTAATCCACGCCCTACCCATTTATACCCTATCTCATTTGGCAACTGAAACCTCACTACCCTGGTTTGATAGTCTATGGTAGCATAACACTTATGGAGAAAATCCATACCTAAGCTATTCAATGCTTTTTATTGGTGAATATCTGATTCACATATTTGTAGGTTGGTGCACATCCTTGAAACCTACTAGCAGCTTCGCATTAATAGACTAAGGAACTCCTTCCTAAACTAGTCTTATCAAAGCACACAATATAAATAAACACATAAGTCACCTAGGTCAGCAACCAACATGATAACGCCAACATATTAACTTCATACTAGTGCATAAAACCATACACATGAAAAACTAATTTAGGCTACGCACCCGAGACATCACCAGAGGTGTCTTCCCCTACACCCCTAGACTTGAGTGCGAAGAATCGTTGCCTCCTTAGAGCCTCTTCACTTGGACCATTCGGCTGAACTTTCTCCTTCCCTTTTTCTCGACCTCTCACATACGGAAAATCCTTCATCATGTGACCCGGTTTTCCACAACTGTAACAAGCATTAGAGCCCCTCCTACACTCTCCTCCATAAAGTTTGCCACACTTCCTACAAGGTGGCCTCTCCTGAGGTGTATCTACTTCACTGTTTCTCTTAACTCTGGGCTCCGAATCCCTTTCATAGCGACCCTTGGATGAACTTGACTCCTATTGGTGGGAGAGTCCCTTCTTAAACCTGGGTGTCACGACTGGAATGTAGACCCCAGACAATATCGGCGTCGTTGACCTCTCAGAGGTCGCAGACAAGCCTACTTACGTCACTCTTACTTTACATAGGATAATTATAGCGGAAAATTTGAAACTTTTTGTTTCTAAACTTGGCTTACTAAACATTTCTAATACATTCGTAATTTGTTCACCATCAACCATCTAATCATTAAGAGATAATCAAATGAAAGAAATAGTTCAATAAATCTTAATTGTATAATTGCCAAAATGGCACCAATACATAGTCTGAATAAAATAAGAAAGAAACGCTAGTGGAACATGCTCCACTAGCTCAACTCTAAAACTAAGCTAGAACATAAACAGTAGCATCCTCGAAAGCATGAGGACCTACCAAAACCGGATGAATGTTGGACGTCCGGATAACTGCAGCGATGATCCTGTAGCTCTACCGTCCACCTGTGCCTGCACCTAAAATAGTAGAGTTTGTATGGGGTTAGTACACACTTGTACTAAGTATGGGTATATGCAAGCACACACCAAGGACATGCATGAGAAAGAATAGCTCTTTCCTAACAACATGATTTTTAGAAAGTCAAATCAGTGGACTTGCCAAATTGAGATTAGGAACGTTTCCAAATTTGGATTAGGAAAGTAAATGATCTTTCCAAATTTGGATTTGGAAAGTCAATGATCTCTCCAGATTTGGAATAGGAAAGTTATGCCATGAGAATAACATACATCATCATGCTTTTCACATTTGCACACAGCACATAACATTTACACATAGCACATATCATATAGCATACAGTACATTTTGCATGTAGCACATAACTTCTTTCATATCATTCATTCATATTCCATGAGACCTTGGAATCATAGACTTGACATTAAGACATCCCAGAAATGAGGGCTCAACAGATGAGACCTCAACTAGGGTGTCTTCATTAGCAAACACAGAGTCTGTTTCGTTCATTCATACGTACTCCATTTCATTTCATTCATAGACCAGTGTAAACATCAGTTATACCTAGGATGTAGTTTAAGACTTTCATTAGGTTCGTTGTGCAATGACCAAGAATGACCTAATGTCATTACTTGAATCTAACTCACCTTTTGATTATCCTATCCTAACACCTTTGGTATCATTCATTTCATTATGTGCATCATTTGAGGCTGGCCTCATTCATTCATTGGGAACTTTAACTTTAACCGACATAGATCATGTGAGCATCATGAAATCCAGTGTCTCCCTCACACCGAAAAGAGGTGGAATAACCGGCCAAAGTGACCCAATAACATGCTAGCGTACATGGGAATTTAACCCCGCCAGATCCCTATATTGGCAGTATAGGTTCGAAGACTAGGAGATATAAGGAGACCCATACCCGGCATGCCGGACAGTCTTATCTCATGAGAGTTACGTGAACCTCCGCCCTTCCCGAAAGAAGGCATCACCGCTCCTAGCTAGTCTATCGGTGCTCAGTATAAAGTTCCATTACATTCATCTCATACGTCATGGAAGCTGGCTTCTAGTATGAGGACATCATAGCTCATTAGATAATTTCTCATCTCATCATTCGTATTGAGTGTGTTAAGCTCAATACTCTCATTAGAGTGTTCATAGAGACTGGTCTCTTCATTATCTTACACTCTCATAGGTGAGTACGTATTGGTAACATTTACTTAGGATCATTTGAGATTGCTCTCATCATTTACATTAGCCTCATATCATGTTTCACCACATTCATCAACATTAGCATCTTTGCTTTTCATAGTTATTCACCTCTTATTACGTGAATGTTCATTTCATCATATGCCAATGCACTTGGCCATTTGGTGTGTTTCACACCCTTACTTAACCCTTCTAGGATTTCATGATTTCATTGTTCATCTCATCATATGCCAATGCACTTGGCCATTTAGTGTATTTACACTCATACTTAACCCTTCTAGGGTTCATCATTTCATTTCATACATCTTAGGTTCACTTACTTTTGAACGTATGTTAGACTTATGACTCTATACACACAAGCCATGAGGCTTCATTCATAATCGTTAAGTGATTCATACATTCCTAAGTTTATATAGTACAAGACTTATGTATCTTGTATATACGCCAAGATCTTGATTTCGATCTAAGTAGATGGCATTATTCTTGGATGATTTGTTCACGTATGACTTATGTATCAAACGGAAGTTTGGGCAAGGAAACCCAAGTCTTGAATCAATTGGATATCATTTATATTTTTAATTGATTTTATTCTAATATTCATAACATTTTAACCCTAAGTTAAATCACAATATTAACATTGAAGGATTAATTTTCTACTTAACCTTTTCTTGAATTTGGCTGATGGGTTGTGGGTTCGAGCCCCCACAACCCCATTCTTATTTTTCATTAACATATTATTGTCCACTTCGCCTAAACCAAGAGGTTGTGGGATCAAATCCCCACAGCCTCTTTTATTTTTATTCTTTAATTCTCCTAAGTAGGGAGGTTGTGGGTTCGAACCCCCACAGCCTCCTTACCTTTAATTTAATTTTTGCTAGGGCTGTGAGGTGGTGGGTTCGAACCCCCACAGCCCCATATATATTTTTCTTTATTTATTTTCGCTAGGATGAGGGCATTGGTAGTGAGGTCGTGGGATCGAACCCCCACAGCTTCACTTGCTTTATTAAATTATTTTTGCCTCCTCTAGTTCCAGCCTTGAGGTCGTGGGTTCGATTCCCACGCCTCACATCTTTTATTTTCTTTATTCTCCCTCTTCCTTGCTTCCCACAAGTCATGTGTTCGATTCCCCCCATCCCCATTTTTTTTTTATTCATTTCGTGGGCAGCAGCTAAGGGGTTCGAATCCCCTTAGCCCCAACACATTTTTTTTATATAAATTTCAGCCTTGAGGTCATGTGAGGTCTTGGGTTCGATTCCCCTTGACCTCACCTATTTTAATCACTTTTAAAACTCCTTCAAAATTTCTAGAAGCTGCCCGAAATCAACATCACAAGCTGGAAATTTTGATTCCCTTTTTGCAGCCTATTTTCTCCACTCTTTAACGTTAAAAGTTCATGCATTTGGAGTAGTGTTTAGTGAGTACTTTAGGTGCGTTTTCATGGACATATTTGGCCAAGAATTTATCATTTAATTCAGACACATTACACTTAATTGAACATCATCATTTACATAAGTTTATATACTTAAAATGACAACAAAAACCATATCAAACTTGAAGCTATAAATCAAAACTCATTTACGGTAAATTTACAGTAAACTTTTTCACATACACACACATATTTTTGGCAACAAGGCTTGTCATTCATATGATTCCAAATACATGTTCATGAACATATTCATCACGAAAACACATTGCAACACCTAATTTCTACCAGCAAACATACCAACCTATGATTTGATGGGAGCTAATGACAGGGACATGCAACGGGGAACAACCCTAGTTTTCGGATTGAATATTCTGAATCCTAAGGGTCTCTTGGGAAAGGGACCAAGAGTAAGAAGACCCATACCTTTATTTTTCTTGTTCAACCACGAAATTGCTGCCCAAAATCCTCTTCAAAATCAGTCCAAGTTCAACACTTCAACACCAATCGACGGAAGACTCCTCCCCTTTGCTTAAAGTGATGGATTTACGTTGTTTTTCTTAGATTTTTGGTGTGAGTTCTTCAAGTGTGAAGAACTTCAATATTTTTCTGTTTTTGAACTTGTTTTGGCAGAGAGAAAACGTGAGAGAGATAGTGAAACGTGAGAGAGAGAGATAGTGAGAGAGAGAGGCTTAAAACTAGGAGTTTTAGTTTGGGAATTAGTCAAACTAGGACTCTTTGTTAAACCTTTAAATAAAAAATCTGATTTTTCTTTTTCTTAAATCAGCTAATATTTATTAATTAATTAAATTAATTTATCCATTTAAATAAAAAACAAGTTAAATCATTGCTTCCACCTAGGTTCGAACCCGGGTGGAGCAAGACTTCACTTCAAGAGCTCAATTTCGGCTCTCTCTCCCCAAATTGCCCCTCCACTTTATTAATTAAATAATTACATATGTATTTAGCGTAATTACGATATTACCCTTAGCCTGGCAAAAGACCATTTTACCCCTAGACACTCAAAACTTAAGCTTTCCTCTCTTTAAGTCCGGTAAAGACTCATTCGAGTGTATCTTCGTATTCGAGAGCCCTACATGGTTGGTCCCAACCTTTCCAAGCTCAATTAACTCCCCAAGTTAGTTGGCTTGGTTGTAGCAAGGGTTCCGAGGTCTGGTTCTACACGCATCAATCCGTGTGAACCCTGGTCTAATCATAGGCATTCTTGACACACTAAGCATTTCTTATCTTATCCATTTTCAGGGTTGTTACACTGGGCTTATCCCTGATTTCAGTACTACTCTTCCTTGAAAAATTCTTCTCAGCTTGCCTTGACCTGTTCCCTGCCCTACTATGCTTCCTCTTCCTGCATTCCTCCACTTGTTGGACATGGACCATAAGCCTGGAAAGGCCCATGTTGGCATGCAGCATAACTTCCCTACACTCCTCCTCGAGATTCTCAGCAATCTTAGATCCAGTGTAAACAAGAGGATTCATCCTCGTGAAGTCCCTTAACCTGCTAGCCATGGTGCTGGCATGTGGGTTCTTCCTGGGAACACCTTGTTGCTCCGCCTTCATTTCTCCTTTTATTCATCTTTCTGAATCCCAAGAGTTGATGTTATATACGCTCTTAACACCAAGAAACAGACATTAGAGAAGGCACGATAAGATCAGAAGAAGGAAATTTTCCTACGAATCATGCAGTCTCTAATTCAGGATAGTGGTGCACTTCACTACCATGACTTAAAAACTACTCAATGTGGTTGATGTGAACTTATTTATTTAACCTAGTTCTCTGATACCAACTTTGTCACGACTGGAATCTAGACCCCAGACGAGACCGGCGTTGTTGACCTCTCAGAGGTTGCAGACAAGCCTACATACGTCATCATTACTTCATCTAGGTTAATTTTAGCGGAAAATTTGAACTTTTTGTTCCTTAACATGCATGTATATCATTCTACTTAAATTCATAAACGTTCACAATCAACCATCCAATATTAAGATCATCAAATGAAAAAAATAGTTCAATACTGCATTAAGTGTATACTTGCCAAATTGACACCAATACAATGTCTGAAATAAGATGAGAAACAAACGCTAGTGGAACATACTCCACTAACTCAAACCTATATCTAAGCTAGAATATAATGGGCAAGCGTCCTCGAAAGCATGAGGGCCTACCAAATCCGGATGAATGCTCCACATCCGGATAGCTTCAGCGTCGACCTATAAGCTCTAATGTCCACCTGTGCCTGCACATAAAAAAGTAGAGTTGTATGGGATTAGTACACACTTGTACTAAGTATGGGTATATGCAAGCACACACCAAAATGAGTAAGAATAGCTCTTTCCTTACAACATGATTTATGGAAAGTCAAGTCAGTGGACTTGCCAAATTTGGATTAGGAAAGTCAGTGGACTTGCCAAATTTGGATTAGGAAAGTCAGTGGACTTGCCAAATTTGGATTAGGAAAGTCGGTGGACTTGCCAAATTTGGATTAGGAAAGTCAGTGGACTTGCCAAATTTGGATTAGGAAAGTCATGCCATGAGAGTAACATGCATCATCATACTTATCATTTTGCAAGCAGCACATAGCGTATTGCACATATTATATCAGTAGTTCACATCATTCTTTCATATGCCATGAGACCTTGGAATCATAGACTTGATATTAGGACTTCCCAAAATGAGGCCTCAACATATGGGACCTCAACTAGGGAGCCTTCTTTAGCAAACACAAAGTCTGCTTCATTCATTCATACGTACTTCATTTTCATTCATTCGTATACTAGTGCAATCACTAGTCATACCTAGGATGTAGTTTAAGAGTCTCATCGGGTTTGCTGTGCAATGACCAAGAATAAGCTAGTGTCATTACTTAAGTCTAGCTCACCTCTTGATTATCCTATCCAAACACCTTTGGTATCGTTCATTTCATTATGTGCATCATTTGAGGCTGACCTCATTCTTTCTTTGGGAACTTTAACCTTAAACGACAAAGATCATGTGAGCAGCATGAAATACAATGTGTAATCCCCACACCGAAAAGAGTTGAAATTACCGGCCAAAGTGAACCAAAACATGCTAGCGTATATAGGGAAATCGAACCCTCCTAGATCCCTATATTGGCAGTATAGGTTCAAAGACTAGAAGATATAAGGAGACCCATACCCGGCATGCCAGAGAGTCTCATCTCATGAGAGTTACGTGAACCTCCGCCCTTCCCGAAGAAAGGCATCACCGCTCATAGCTAGCCTATCGGTGCTCAGTATAAAGTTCCATTACATTCAACTCATACATCATGGAAGCTGGCTTCTAGCATGAGGACATCATAGCTCATTAGATTATTTTTCATCTCATCATTACTATTAAGTATGCATTAACTTCAATACTTTCATTAGAGTGTTCATAGAGACTGGTCTCTTCATTAGCTCTACACTCTCATAGGTGAGTACCTTTTGGTAACATTTACTTAGGATCATTTGAGATTACTCTCATCTTTCACATTAGCCTCTTATCATATTGTCACCTCATTCATTAACTTTAACACATTTGCTTTTCATAATTACTCACCCCTTCACGTGAATGTTCATTTCATCATATGCCAATGCACTTGGCCATTTAGTGTGTTTCACACTCTTACTTAACCCTTCTAGGGTTACATCATTTTATCACATACATCTTAGGTTCACCTACTTTTAAACGTATGCTAGACTTATGAGTCCACACATACAAGCCATGAGGCTTCATACATAGTTTGTCTAATTGATTCATGTTTACCCAAAATTATGTGGTACAAGACTTATGCATCTTGTAGGTATGCCAAGATATTGATTTTGATCTTTAGAGGCAGCATTCATATATTTTTTTACGTATGACTTATGTGTCAATACGGAATTGGGCAAGGGAACTCGATTTCGAATTCCTTGGGCAACACTTAATCTTATATTAAACTTAGTGATTGCATTTTTCAAACTTTGGGGACCCTAGTTCGATCCCCATCAACCCCATAATATTTCCTTCCTTTTTGTCCTCTCCTTTTTCGTTTAAGTCAAGGAGGTTGTAGGTTTAATCCCCCACAAGCTCATTATTTTTCTTTTAATTTTATATCTTAACACTCTCACCTATCCAAGAGGTTGTGGGTTCAATCCCCACTCTCCACATTTATTTTCTCATTTATTTGTTTCTCCTAACTCTCTCATCCATTCAAGAGGTTGTGGGTTCAATCCCCACTCTCCACATTTATTTTTCTCCTAACTCTCTCATCCATTCAAAAGGTTGGGGGTTCAATCCCCACTTTCCACATTTATTTTTCTCCTTTATTTTTCTCCTGACTCTCTCATCCATTCACGAAGTTGGGGGTTCAATCCCCACTCTCCACATTTATTTTTCTTCTTTATTTTTCTCCTAACTCTCTCATCCATTCAAGAGGTTGGGGTTTCAATCCCCACTCTCCACATTTATTTTGCCTTTCATTTTTTTTCATGAAATTTTTATATAATTTACATTTGGTGAGCTCTTGGATTGAATTCCCAATGACCTCACAATTTTTTAAAAATTTCAAAAATTAGTCATTTTGGCCGAGACTACAAATTTCGAGCAAGCTGGAAATTTGGTCTCTTCCAATCCATTTTTCTCTCATTCTTTTGTTGATTTTTTTTTTGTAGCATTTTGAGTGACATTCAGTCAGTCATCTTAACCTTTTATGAACATCACGATTTTAGCATTTTTACACACGCAAAACACAACATTTAACATTCAAATTTCAGGCAGCAAACATAGTCAAATTTTCAGCACACACATGCTCAAAACAGTCCACTTAATGCACTTTTTCGGAATATATTTTTCATCCTTTACATGATTTCTTACCACACATTCAATACATAATCACAACCAGACCTAAAATTATCTACCAGAAGACATACCAATGCATGCTTTGAATCTTTCAAAGGATCTAATGACAGGGGCATCCAACGGGGACAACCTTAGTTTCTCGATTGAAATTTAAACTGAACTTAGGGGTCTCTTGGGAAAGGGACCAAGAGAGAAGAAAACCCATACCTTAATGTCATTCAAAACTTGTTTAAATGCTGCCAATTTACCATGAAACCAAGCCTCACCACCGAAACTTCAAGCACAATCCCGTCAAGAACTTGTTGTTGATTTTCATTTTTAGTTAGTTTTTCGTTTGAGTTTTTGTGTGTAAGTTCTTCAAGAGTGAAGAACTATTATTTTCAGTTATTTTAATGATAAAAAATGTGAGAATGAGAGTGAGAGACGTGAGAATGAGAGGATTAGGATTATGATTATGATTAGGAGAGTTAGGTGGAGACTAAGTCAAACTAGGACTCCTCATTATTTATTAATTTTATTATTATTATTTTTTTATTAAAAATCTGATTTTTACCTTAATTAAATCAGCTTTTAAAATATTAATTAATTCAACTAATTCACTTAATAAAATTAAATCAATTTAATCCTTGCTTCCACCAAGGCTCGAACCTGGGTGAAGCTAGATTTTACTTAAAGGGTCAAATTCGGCAACCTCTACCCTAATTTCCCCTCCACCATATTAATTAATTAATTAATTAATTATTTAGGGTAATTACAATACTACCCTTACCCTGGAAAATACCATTTTACCCCTAGACCCTCCAAACTTAAGATTACCCCTTTTTAAGTCTGGTTAAGACTCATCCGGGTAGATCTTCATATTCGGGTGCCCTACATGGCTGGACCCAACCTTTCCTAGCTCAACTAACTCACCAAGTTAGTTCGCTTGGTTTTTGCAGAGGTTCAGAGGTCTGGTTCTACGCGCATCAATTTGTGTGAACCCGATCTAATCTAGGCATTCTAGATACGTTAGACATTACTTAGCATAGTCATTTTTAGGGTTGTTACAATTAACATAAGTTAAATAGACATTTGATGGTGCATAAAGATTATGAGCTTATAATATACCGAATAATTTGAGTGACCAAGAATTTCAGAAGTATTGGCATGAGGTATCTGATGGTCTAGAAATGTAGCTAAAGCATGGTATGTGAAAGTAGTGTGGAATTAATTTTGGGTGTGATTTAATAGTTTTATCTCGATGAAAAGGTATTATCAAATTTGAAATTAGTACTATTAGCCTTGTTTGAGAATGCTTAAATAGAAAGAGAGATAGCCATTTATTGAACATGTATTTGATAAATATACTTTGATACTAATGATGGTTTGGGAGTAAGGTGGATGATTGGTGCGGTGATGATATTTTGTTAGTATTAAAGTGTTGAATTCACTGGATGTGGGGTTCGATAAACCAAGTATTTGTGCAAGTACCATAGGGACTAAATTGGTGATTGTGGGTAGCAATAAATAAATAAATAAATAAAAAAACAAAGAGATACAGTTAGATGAATGAAAATGTTTAATATGGGCACTTTGGAAGGAGTATCTAAAGTTATTCGACCTTGATTTTGTACATTCCTATGTTAGTATGATTCATTTCTCCATCCGTGTGTTTTGCCTATATGGGTGATTCCCTTATAGTGGATCGAGTGTACCATTTCTGTGAGTGTCCTCTTGGGTAGGATGTTTAGACATACTTGGTTATCTCAAATGAAATATTTGGTGTTGTCTTGTGGCTATTGAATTATATGTGGTTCTACATAAAACTTTGCTTATGAGAATATATACGAGAGCTACCATGAAAATTTACAGTTGTGCGATAGACTTAAGATCTATCTCATCATTAGTATCATATTGCGGCTATGTGTGATTGAATATGGAGACCATTTGGTCTAGTTTTGTTATTCATAAAGTTTGTCTATAATAGCTACTAATCTAGCATTTCAACAGTTTTGTTAGAGGTTCTATATGCTTGGTTGTATCGCTTAATGTGTGGTTACTTGATCATTTTCTTTTTTTTTTGGTTAGAGAAGTTTGAATCTCCCTTGGGGAGTATTTGATATATAAAGACCCAATTTTGAACTTAAGCTCGTAGAAAATTTTGTTGTGAGAAGGAAATATTGATAAGATTTACGATGGTTTGTATATTATGAGTGTGTGGTGGTTGCTTTAGGTTCACTTCTGAGTAGAACCAGTATTGATTCAGTCGTTTATCGTGGTTATGTGAGAAAAGATTCCACCTAATGGTTGTGTCGAGGTCCTTGAGAACATGTTGCATATGTGTGTACGATTATCTTGATGGTTATTGAGAATATATTTTGTTGTTAGTTGCGTTTACATACAACCATAGCTACACAAGTATGCATATGACCTTATTTGAGGCACAGTATGAAAGGAGATGTAGTCTCCCATTGATAAGTTTGATTCATTTGAGGTAAGACCTTGGAAGAATAAGCATGATATGCAATAAAGATGTTTACACATTTTATTGATTGTTGTACCCTTTCTTACTCTTGCCTTGTTTTGATCATTTGAGGACGAACGGTGGGCAAATTGGTATCTATTGTAACGACTCTTTTGGTTATTTTGAGTACTAGATATTTCTTATTTCATAAATTACTTCCCAATAGATTCTAAATGGATATTTTGGACTATTAGTAATCATAATTATGAAATTAGTGGGGTGGTTTTAATAATATACTAAGTTGGTGGTTAAATTAGAAAATAACATTAAAATTAATAGTGGTTATATATTACCATATTTGTAATTAGTTATATAATAAATAGGGTTCATATTATTTGATTATACGAAAACTACATATGCCTCTTCTTCTTGGTTCTTAGAACCGCCGACAAGGTTGAAGGAAAGACGTCAGGTAAACTTCAAAAAAGCTTATGGCTTATCCCTTTCATATTATTGGGTGAATTAGGAGTTATATTATTAAATTACTACGTTTATGAACAAAATGGGTTGTTGATGTTATCGGTTTATAAGCAATTGAATCATTCAATTGTAATTACTTCTTACGTGTAGTTTTATAATTAAGGGAATATTACATGTTGAGTTCTGTAAAACATGGGTTATTAAATGTGGTGGGTTTAATTGCATTTAATGATGGGAATTGTTAAAATGGTTAAGAAATTAGTGCTAAATTTATATGTGTGCATATCGTGTTACAAGAGATTGAAGGTGAGTGTATATACTGTTACGTTTTGAAAGTGGGGGACGAATCTTTATTGTTATTGATTAAAGAGAAGTTGTATAACTAAAGAATGTAGTACCTGTAAAATTGGTTGTTATAAGAGGATAAGAGCTACATAATAAATATACTTATATACTTAATAGAGAATTAAATATGGGGACAAGGTTTAAAATTAATAACTAATTAATGATTGCCTAATGATTACTACAAAAATCTTGTGTTAATTGTAGTGAGAAATCAACATACAATAATGTGGTAAGTTTCTGCATATCTCATATATGCAGATTATGATTCACGCGTAGTTTGGGAAATTTTGGATTCTTTTCTTAAAGTTGTACTACTATAAGTCAAGTGTTCATATATTAGTATACCAAATTAAATTTTAGGTGTATTGTATTGTTTGAATATTCTTAAAGTTATGTTATTTGACTAATTAATACTTAATCCCAGGCTTGAATTTAAGAAATATAGGATTTGACATATAAATTTAGATCAAGGTTGAAACTTGATTAAAGAATTGAGTGTGTTTACTACAAATATTCTATACTTGATAGATTGGAATGTTTTGAGACATTGAGGAAAGGAAAATCATTGTTGACTTAGCTTGCTTGATTTTGGTTCTTCGGTGGAGGTAGGTCATGGTTTATGCTATTTGATAGTAAACTCTTAATAGTGATTGATATGCATTGAATGATAGTGTGAAGTTTTCTATGTACTTGATTGTGTGGTTGTGTGTCTTAGTTGTATATTTTGTGATTGGTCTGAAATCCCGAGACCGTGAAATTTATATTCTTAAACCCTCTTTATCGAAGTGATGCCTGAATAAAGAAGACTTGATTAAATATTATCAATAAAATGAAAGTTGTGATAATAAATAATAAATAAATGGTATAATTGTATCGGAGTGTCATGTTTCGACACGGTATAATTGAATCAGAGTTTCACGTTCCGACACGGTATAATTGGATCGGAGTGTCACGTTCCGACACGATATATTTGGATCGGAGTGTCATATTTTGACACGATATTCTTGGATCGGAGTGTCACGTTCCGACACGGTATAATTGGATCGGAGTGTCACGTTCCGACACAGTAAAATTAAAGGAAAAAGATATGTAATTAACTTAATGTACTCAATCTCAAAGGACCAATTTCCCAAAATAGTGGGTTTGGAGGCATGAGTCCTCGTGTGAGATCTTGATATCGTTGACTTATTACGTACTTACTTCAATGTTGTTGACACTTGTTCATGTTGTTTGTTTCTTGCTACCAGTTAGGTGTCATAGTGGATTTCATACTATTATTAATTGTATAATAGTTTCTATTTTGGGTTAACCGATGATACCTACTCAGTACATGTTGCCCCGTACTGAGCCCTACTTGTGTTTCCATTTTCCTTTTATGGCGTGCAGCGAGGGTATCATCGACTTTGAATCATTCTCAGCTCTAGCCAGTCTCAATATATCAGGTTCAAGGGTGAGCTATTCATTCAAGCTTGGGTTGGATTTTCTCGGTCATGACATGATGTCCTTAATTTTCGGACATATACTATTTTATTCTTTTATTTTGATGTTTGTAATATTCTTAGACGTAGTATTTGAAGATTAGATGTCCTTGATGTGATGACTTTCAGGTTTTGGGAAAAAATAGTTAATAGACTTTAGTAGATTTGTGTTTCGTACATTAATAAGATTTAAGGTTCCGCATTGTTGTTTGTATTCTACAAGTTGAACAATAAATATAAGTTAAGGTTGAATTCTTTGGTTCGCCCACCTAGGAAGTTAAGTGTGGGTGCCACTCACGACTCGATTTGGGTCGTGACACTTCTTCTTCTTCTTCTTCTTCTTCTTTTTCTTTATGTTCGCGGAGAACATGATTTTTAGTGGTGGATAATGTAATGACCCAAAAGATCATTTTCGTAAAATTATTTTAAAAATACTATTTTATCCCTCTTGATAATTGCCCCGAGTAGTTTCTTGATTAGTCAGTAAAGTTGGTTTGGAAATTTTGAACTATTCGTTTAATTATGGTTATTAATTTATCAATAATTTTAAATAATTTATTTTAGTTGGGGAGTAATGTGTAAAATCCATGACTTAATTATTAACTCATATAAAAAGAAAAAAAAAAAGAAAAAATTAAAGAAAGAGGGTTAACATTATTCGGTTATACAGCAAACCGTGCGACTCTTATATTGGTTTTGTGCCGTTGCCAAGAATTGACGTAAAAAGGCTGCAGGTAAAACTTATTAAATATTCTTGTTTTATACATACTATGTATTGGGTGGATATTCCTTGCTAATATTGTATGATAATTATTACTTGAATAATAGGGATTTTATAGATGGGTGTTAAAGATAATTGAGTGTTTCAATTTGTTGTTGTTGGTTGTTACTGCCATGTGGGTCCTTTAAGTTTTTTTTTATATGAAAAGTTAGTGGTGAGTGATTAGTCGTTTGAGGCATGGTGAAATGTATAGTTTCAGTTGTTTTCATATAAGTATGTGTGCTTTGGGGTTAAAGTGTTGTATGATGATTATATAATGATTTACATTTTAGTATATTGGTGTATTTAATTAATATTAGTTGTACAGTAAGAAGATAATTATAATTATATATTTGAAGTAATTGAGACTTAACCCTAGGCTTGAAATTTGAATGAAAAAAAAAACATGAGAGTTGATATATTAATTGGTATCAAAATTGGAAACTTAATTATGTATTTGAGGTGAGTTTTTGGGTCTAGATTAGACACATAGTGATATGAATGTTGTTAGTTTTGAAAACTTCTTTTGATTATTTATTTAAATAGATCGAATTGATTTAAAAGTTCAACAAAAGGGGAAGGTTCAAGTTTCGGAGTGATTGTTCGACTATATCAGGCAAGTGGATTTCTAAACCCTTGTTAAGTGTATAAAATTCATGTATTTCCTTGTGATATGTGATTAATTGTTTTTATGTGATGGGTTGAGAATGGTACAAGTACCGATGTTATAAAGGGCAAAGTTTATTACTATAGAATGTGGATTGTAATACGAGAGTGTCAAGGCATATGGTATTAGCTGTATATTATCGATTGAATTTATTATGTGTGATTTTGTTCTTTACTGAACCCGTATAATTATGATAATTGAGGTGATTATATGTCATAGCGACATTTGAGTTATTGAGATGTTGCATCATCCACTTTGATTGATATCATATTGTGTACATGCATTGGCATGAGATTGGGTATGATTAAAGGTCTAACACGTGGATATCGTCCGTGTTGAGATCAAGTTATGATTGTTTGGGAACATGGAGATCTCCGTGTGGAATTTTTTTGATTTACGATAGTGCGTTGAGATCGTCCGCACAGACACATGGAGATCGTTCGTGTTGGTATATGGACCTCGCGAGTCCCCAATGGGTCATGAACTCTCGATTTATTTCCCAGGAGTATCATGTATATACAGTTGAGAGAGTATTTGATATTTTGAGGCATACCATTTCATGGTGTCATATTGCATTGCATCCCATGACATCCTTCATTCTTGATGATTATGTTTTATTGGTAGTTGGAAATTACTTGGTAATTGATTATCTCTAATTGATGAACTTGATCTCCTGTATTGCCGATATTGTGAGTGCCTTTTTGTGGAGGTTGAAATTGATGAATTTTGAGCTTGTTGTTGAAAATATATGATTGTTAGAATGTTGTTTTTGAGATGGGTGCTATGTAAACTGTAAAGTGTTAGGTTGAGCTGGTTTTATGCAGGTTGTAGTTGTGGAGGTTCGGTTGGGGTGTAAGGAGTACCCGTATTTTATTCCCTTAACTTTTGTTTAGAGGTTACTTGCTGAGTACCGTGTGTTTTGATACTCACCCCTTGCTTCTACAATTTTTTGTAGGTTACTAGCCTGGACCTTTTGGATATTTTCTCTTCTTCTTGTTTGAGTCTTCTTATGGAGATTTGTGAGGTAGTTGCTTGTCATTTCGGCGGACCTTCTTACTCTTATTTATGATCTTGTCCTACTCTAGGACGATGTCATATGAGACTTGTATCTTTCTTTTGATTCATTTGTAATACTTTAGAGACTTTACACGTGACAACAAGGTTTTGGGAATGAATTAAGTTGAATCGTTATTCCACTTTTGTTTTATTTCCGCACGTAATTAGGTGATTGGGTTTTAGTCTGACTTGTCTTGGTGGGATAAGACGAGTGTCGTCACGTCCTATTTGGGTTGTGACAACATGGTATCAGAGCCCCAGGTTCCTAGGTCTCACGTGTATACAACTTGAATTTTGGTAATTATTATTAAATATATTTTAGGATAAAATTATTAGTGTACGTTGTAAGGAGATCACATACAGCTGGGCTTTTATAGTAAAAGTATGATTGTAAACTTATTAATTAGTATACCAAGTTAGATATATTATATATATATAAATTCATATCTTTTAGAATTGGAATAGTTCATGAAACTTTTTACATATACGTCACCTTGAATTTTGGCGATTAAACTTAAATTATTTTAGGATGACGTTTCTAGAGGTATATTGTTATGAGATCACAAATAGAATTCACAAAAATATCGATTACAAAAGGATTGTAAAAAGAACTCAATAATATTTCTGACGGAATATATTCAAGTAATAAAGCGTCAAATCTTACACTATTTAATAACCATCATAAATGTTAAGTCTAATTCCATTGGAGGGAAGTGAACAATTATCGATAACTATTTCAATTATGAGTATTTATATTAACTTGTGCACCATTTAATAATAGATAAGGATTTTATTGAATCAAGCTTCTATCGCTGGATATAATTAGGTAAAATATATTCATTACCGTTAGATGGCAAATTTACTGTTTTATCTTCTTTGTCATGTAACATTTTTATGTTTTGAGTTAACAATTCTATTCTTTCAAATTCTTTTAGGGTGGAATCTTCCAGAACATTTACGGTAATTTATTTTATCACTCTATTACCTTGACATTATGAGTGATCTCATGTAATTGTGTACGTACTCATTTATAT
The DNA here is from genome assembly GCA_016801875.1 of Solanum sitiens. NCBI lineage: Eukaryota > Viridiplantae > Streptophyta > Magnoliopsida > Solanales > Solanaceae > Solanum > Solanum sitiens. Next base: position 210,598 of record JABWTJ010000519.1, read on the forward strand.
TAATATATATTAAATATACAAGACTTGGAAATAAATATATATACCTAACAAATCGTGTCGTACACCTTGTTTCTCATTGTGTGTGATCTTGTTTGTAACAATTTCAAGTCCCTTGTAAACTTGCATTTTGTCCGAGTTGATTATTTCTCCTCCAAAATGGGTGGCAAGGTCAACAAAGAGATGGGACTTTCCCGTTCCCGTTGGTCCCATTATGAAGACCACTTTCTTCTCGTTGAAATCTTTATTGTTGATTAAAGTATTCATTTTATCTACACAAAAAATAAAAATAAAAAAAATAGTTTACAATTGTGAATGCAAAAAGTCAGACATTGAAAAATCTTGTAAATATAAAGCTAGTAAGTAGAAACCTTGCTTGAATTGGGATATACTATGTAAAAAAATAAAATTTTCTTGACGGTGGATGTGAAAAAAATTACATTCAGATTTTATAGTGCAATCAGTTTGTGGACTTATTAATTGACATGTCAATTTCATATTTACAGATATATTTTAGAATAAGAATGACTTTTTAAAAGTTCATAGATATGTCAACTTGAATTTTTGTAATTATTGTTAAATATATTTTAGGATAAAGTTATTAGTGTACGTTGTTAGGAGATCACATACAACTAGACTTTATAGTTAGAGTATGATTATACACCTATTAATTAGTATAACCAGTTATATATATATATATATATATATATATATATATATATATATATATATATATATATATATATATATATATATTTTAGAATAAGAATAGTTCATGAAAAAGTTTACAGATACGTCATCTTGAATTTTAGCGATTAAGCTTAAATTATTTTAGGGTGACGTTTCTAGATGTATCTTGTTATGAGATCACAAATAGTATTGACGAAAATAGCGATTACAAAAGAATTGTAAAAATAACTCAATAATATTTCTGACGGAATATATTCAAGTGATAATGTAACGACCCATTTTGTCGTTTGAGTGCTAGAGTTTTTTTATTTCATAAAAGACTCTTTCGATAGATTCTAAATGTATATTTTGGACTTTTCGTAACGATAATTATATAAGTAAAGGGGTAATTTTAATAATTTATTTAGTTGGTGGTTAAAGAAAATAACAATAAAATTAATAGTGGTCACTTTTACTGTTTTTTTTATAGTTAGTTAGGTATATTATTAGGATAAAGAACTTACCTGCAGAACAAAGAAAAAGAGTCACACAATGTAGAGTAAGATTGGAAAGATGCTTCAGGTAACTCTTTCACCAAAAACTTTTTCAGCATTCTAATTGTCTATATTTTTTATTGATTAATGTTTATGGGTCTGTGGGTTGAATAGTTGAAAAATATTAAAGAATTGAAAGGTGAAAGTTGAGGAACATTATGATTGGGTTTAATTGTGGGTAAAAACAGAAATAAAATGTTTGAAAGGCTAGTGTTGTTTATATAGTAATATAAATAATAATATAATTAATGCTTAGTTGATTGACAGTATGATGAATTTAGTATGTTTGGTTGAAAAGAGCTTGGGGTGGTAAAGTTTCTCTTGGCAGTATAATTGTTGGTTTGATACTTAAGGCGAATTGTTGTAGTTAGCGCTTATGGGGAATAATTAATTTACGTCAATCTTAGGTTATTTTCATTATTTATGTGACTAAGTGATATGCAATTAAATATTAGGTGTGTTGTATTAGTGGAATACTATTAAAGCTATGCTAATTGGAGGAAATAAGATATACCTCTAGGTTTGAACTTTAGGAAATTGATTATAGAATTAGATGAGTTTTTGGGTCTAGGCTAGACATAATATAATATGAGTGTTTATAGACTCGGTAACTTACAAATTATGTGCATATACTTGATAGATTGAAACGTTTTGGAGGCATTGAGGAAATTAAAAGCATTGGAGAAGTAGTTTGCTTGACTTCGGTTCTTCGGTGGAGGTAGGTAATGGTTTATGTTATTTGATAGTAAACTCTTAATAGTGATTGATATGCATTGAATGATATTGTGAAGTTTTCTATGTACTTGATTGTGTGGTTGTGTGGTTTGAATGTGTGTTTTATGATTGGTCTGAAATCCTGAGACCGTGGAATTTATATTCTTGAACCCTCTTTATCGGAGTGATGCCCTGAAAAAAGAGGGATTGATGAAATATTATCAATGAATTGAAAGTGGTGTTAATAAATGAAAATTAATGGTATAATTGGATTGGAGTGTCACGTTCCGACACGGTATAATTGGAGCAGAGTGTCACGTTCTGACATGGTAATCTTGAATCGGAGTATCACATTCCGACAAGGTATAATTGGATCGAAGTGTCACGTTTTGACACAGTATTCTTGGATCGGAGTGTCACGTTCCGACTCGGTATAATTGGATTGGACACGTTCCGACACGATAGTATTAAAGGAAAAACACAAGTAGGGCTAAGTACGGGGCAGCATGTACTGAGTAGGTATCATCGATCAACCCAAAATAGAAACTAATATACAATGAATAATAGTATGAGCATGGCGTGGAGGCATGAGTCCTCATGGGTGTGCCTGAAATTGGGATTGATTATGCAGTCACTTGTTCATGTTGTTTGTTGCTTACCACCTGTTAAATGTGATAGTTTAGTTCATACTATTATTTATTGTATATTAGTTTCTATTTTGGGTTAACCGATGATACCTACTCAGTACATGCTGCCCCGTACTGCGCCCTACTTGTATTTTTATTTGTTTTCCTTTTATGGATTGCAGCGAGTGTACCAGCGACTTTGACTTTCCCTCAGCTCTAGTCACTCTCCAGCATAACAGATTTCAGGATGAGCTATTCATTCAACAATGTGTTGGATTCTCTTGGTCATGGCATGATGTCTTATGTTTTCAGACACATACCATTCTATTCTTTTATTTTGGTGTATCTTATATTCTTAGACTTAGTATTTGGAGATTAGATGTCCTTGATGTGATGACTTTCAAGTTTTGGGAAATGATACTTTAATAAGTTTTGGAGCTTCCGCATTATTTTTTTTATTCATAGTTGAATTATTGGTATATGTTGGGGTTTGGATTCCTTGGTTCGCCCACCTAGGAGGTTAAGTGTGGGTGTTACTCACGACTCGATTTGTGTCATGACAAATTTGGTATCAGAGCCAGGTTCGGTGATCTCACCACACAAGGACAATTCTAGTAGAGTCTTGCGGAGCGGTACGGGGACACCTTTACTTTTCTTCGAGAGGTTATAAGACTTTAGGAAAACTTTATTCCTTCTTTCTTTTGTGCTATTACTTGAATCCGATTGATATATAGGTGATACAAATTGGTATCTGAACGTTTTTTTCCTCACTCTGTTTCACATATGGTTGGTATTAGAGTATTAGAATTTGAAACAGCAACACAGAAAAAAAATGTGTGTCCTTAGAAATAGGTATATTTTCTCAATTGACTACATGACCTGTAATGACTAGTGATCAACATGATTTTTTTTAAGTTCATAAAGTTGAATTCTTCGTGGGTATTGATTATGAAGATGCTTATGCTTTTATTGTTGATTGTTTGAGTTGTTTCATAATATGAATATAGTGGAGAGACTTAGTGTTGAGTTTTGCCTTACCAGTTTCAGGGAGACGCTTAATGTGGTGATAGTCTCATGTCGAGTGTCGATTAGTAAAGGTACTACCTATGACTTAAGGCAACATTTTTTAGCTCCTTCATTTTATTATATACCCCAAACTTGTACGACAGAAGGAGAGATGATTTTCTGAATATAGAGAAATGGAAGAAATGTGTTGCAACCTATATTGTCAAATTTTATACTTTATCTAGATAAGTGGCAATGTGCAAGAAGTTGCGTAAGTGACAACTAGAAAATAAACATCTTACTTTAGAAAATACAGTTGGTAAAGTTTTCATAACATGTATAAATTGCTTAATTAAATTATGTTACACTAATTGAGGTTAGAATCTTTTCTAAGATTCCATGAATTGATTATATATTAAAGTGGGTCATGATACCACTACAACAATAGTACTACCAATGCTTACTTCATTAAATTTATGACGTGTGTTACTTCTGTTATTGACCTGATGTAAGAAAGAATGCAAAGTGCTTGGGATAAAGACAGAACAGATTTGGTAATGTTTTGCAGTCATTCAATGGTAGAAATATATGGGTTAGTTCGGTATGATCTTCTCGATAAGTATGATGTGTTCTAGTGATGGATTTAACGACCTTTCACGGTGTGGTACCAGTGTTATGTGGAAATGAATACATCGATTGTCAAGTGTGAATACTAACTACTTAACGAGTTATTAGTGGTATGACATGTTTAGAAAATAAGACTCGGTGTTACTTTCACATTTGAGGAACCATCTAGTTTATTAATACGAGCGCTTGGATTAAGCATTAGTTTAAGGAAAATTTCAATGGTGGATCTTTGGTACAATATTAATATATTTAGGTTGTGAAATGTATCTCGAGGGTTCTAAATGAGGACTGGTGATTTTATCTTAAGCTTCAAAGAGTAGATTTATACTATAATGACTAACTTATAGGTAAAGAAAGGCCTAACGAGTATACTTGGGTGAAGGAAATTGAAGAATGTAGTAAGAAAGTGCATTTAAAATTGAGCAAGTCATTTGGTTTGATTGATATAACTAGATTTGAGGTGTCTTGTTGATGAAAAGGTTGACTTCATGGTGATGGCAAAGTCTAAGTGATGGTAAAAAGAGTTCGTGAGGGATTATGATTGGGATGAAACTATATGATAAGGATTTGTTGTTAAGTGAATTTTGTATAGCAATAAAAACTTGCGAGTATCTATGGTTGGGATTTCTACTATTTAGTGAGTAATGTGATCCTATGACCAGTTTTAGGAGATATTGGGGCACCACTCGAATTAAATTTAAAGGAGCTAGAATCATAGTAAAAATAAAATAAAATTTATGGAATGTAGGGTAACCTTCAGAAAGAAGTGAGAGCAAAAATATTTTTCTCAAATTTGTAAGGGGTAAAGAGGTATCTTCATAGCAGTTGAGAATTGGATTTAGAGACGTGTGATTATATCTGTTTTTCTCTGGTTATGGTAATAGTGTCATATGTTCATCATATTGGTTTAAAATGATTCGAAAAGACTTGAGAAAAGAGTCTACATACGTTCAACTTGAGTGTGACGATAAATTCTTTTGTGCTTTTGAGTTTAATAATGAGTACTATTGAATTTTTAGCGAATGAAATGGTAAGTTCTATGAAGAGGCGATCAATGATAAGTTGAGACACATGATTTCCTAAATGTCTTCAAGATATGAACTAATGTTTATAGATAAGATGATTGAGTTACACCGTTGAATTTACAATTCAATTTTTTTTCATTATACGTCTACATTTATGGTAATATGTTTTGTCAAGATATGGATTAGTTAGATAAGAAATGATTGATTACATCGGTATTGAGTATGTTAAAGAACTTGTGTATGTTTTGAACCATAAAATTTGTTACTTTTGATTGTTAAAGTATCTAAGGAAGGGTTTCCCTCAGAATTTTAATTTTCGAGTGAAGTATAGCGTCATGGGTTGGTTGGTAAAAGGATGATATCGGTAAGCGAGCTAGAGAAACAAGAGCCTGACATATTCAAGGGTCGAGATATTTAGAATTTTGCATCATGAGAATAATTTGAGAAAAGTGAAGGAATAGGACCTCTCGTATAAACCTTTGGGTGTAGTTGAAGGTTGTATTGATTTTTGCCTATGAGTTTAGATATGATTATGAGATTTGAACTGGTTCGGCACATACTTAATAGGAGTTTATCATCAACTTTTATAGAGATTTAGTCTGGTCTTGGTGACAAACAGTGAGGTATAGAAAATTTAGAGTTTTATGTGGGGTTTGATTGCTCAAATTATGATAAATGACTTAAGAATGATGCACAAGACGATATATAATTCTACATGATTATTAAGAATTTATAGTTGGATTAGTACTACTCTGTTGATGGGACTGCATAGAATGTTATGGTGTGTTACATAGACATTTGATGGTGAATAGAGATTATGAGCTTATAATATACAAAATAATTTGAGTGACCAAGAATTTTGGCATGAGGTATGTGATGGTTTAGAATAGTAGCTTAAGCATGGTATATGAAAGTGGTGTGAAGTTGACTTTGGGTGTGATTTAATAGTTTTATCTCGATGGAAACGTACTATCAAATTTGAAATTAGTGTTATTAGCCTTGTTTGGGACTCGTATTTATCATGACATACTTATATAGAAAGAGAGATATCCATAGTTGGATGATGTATTTGATAAGAATACTTAGATACTAATGATGATTAGGGAGTAAGGTACGTGATCAATGTGGTTATGATGTTTTGTTAGTATTAAGAGTGTTGACTTCAGTGGATGTGAGGTTCGATAAACCAAGTATGTAATAGGGACTAAATGGTGATTGTGGGTAGCTAGAAAATCAAAGAGATAGAGTCAAATGAATGAACATATTGATATGGGCATTATGGAAGTAGCTTAGAGTGACCAACTAGTTCATTCTAGGCATAATTTAGAGTATGATTCACTTTCTATGTCTGTGTGTGTTTTCTCTTTTATGGGTGAGTCCTTGATAGTGGATCGGGTGTACCGGTTTTGATTTTCCTCCTGGTAGGGTGGTATTCTTGGTTAGACTTGTTCATTCCAGTTATGAAAGATTTTGTGTTGTTTGGTATGGTTGAAGTATACTATTGATTCAACACGGACAACTTTTCTTATGAAAATATATAGGAGATCTACCATGAAAATCTAAAATTGTTCAATAGACTTAAGATTTATCTCATCATCGATATCATATTTTGGCTATGTGTGAATGAATGTGAGGACCATTGGTCTAGTTTTGTCATTCTTAATGTTTGTCTATAATAGCTACTAATCTAATATTTTGACACTGTTGTCATATATTTTGTATCCTTGGGTGTATAACTCGATGGTGGTTACTTGATCATTTCCATCTTTGGGTCAGAAGAGTTCAATTCTCCTTGATGATTATTTGATATCTAAAGATCGCATTTTTATAGCTTAAGCTCGAGAAAATATTATAGGATGTAATCTTGATAAGTTCTGTGATGGTTGATGAATTACAAGTGTGTGATGGTTGGTTCAGGTTCACTCCTAATTGTAACCAATAGTGATTTATGATTTTTGCATAGGTTATGTTAGACAATATTTGTCCTGATGGTTGTGTCAAGGTCTAGTGGAAGAATCGGTTAGTTGAAAAGTCTACTTGAGAATAGTTTTGTTGTTAGTTGAGATTGCATACAACAATAGTTATCATTAGACTATTGAGAAGTCACCATTTGAGACATTGTATGGGATGAGGTGTAGATCTCCAGTTGGTTGGTTTGATACTTTTGAGATGAGACATTGGGTACAAATATTTTGAAGGAATTGTTGAGACATGAGGTACCCTTTCTTACCCTCACCTTCTTTTGATCGTTCGAGGACGAACGATGGGTAAATTCGTATCTAATGTAACGACCCATTTTTTCGTTTGAGTACTAGAGTTTTTTATTTCATAAAAGACTCTTTCGATAGATTCTAAATGTATATTTTGGACTATTCGTATCTATAATTATATAAGTAAAGGGTTAATTTTAATAATTTATTTAGTTGTTGGTTAAAGAAAATAACAATAAAATTAATAGTGGTCACTTTTACTATTTTTTTTATAGTTAATTAGGTATATTATTAGGGTAAAGAACTTACCTGCAGAACAAAAAAAAAGAGTCGCACAATGTAGAGTAAGATTGGAAAGGCGCTTCAGGTAACTCTTTCGCCAAAATCTTTTTCAGCATTCTAATTATCTATATTGTTGATTGATTGTTTATGGGTCTGTGGGTTTAATAGTGGAAAAATATTACAGAATTGAAAGGTGAAGGTTGAGGAAAATAATGATTGGGTTTAATTGTGGGTAAAAACAAAAACAAAATGTTTGAAAGGCTAGTGTTGTTTATATAGTAATATAAATAATAATATAATTAATGCTTAGTTGATTGGCAGTATTAGGAATTTAGTATGTTCGGTTGAAAAGAGCTTGGGGTACTAAAGTTTCTCTTGGCAATATAGTTGTTGGTTTGATACTTAAGGCGAATTATTGTAGTTAGAGCTTATGGGGAATAATTAATTTACGTCAATCCTAGGTTATTTTCATTAGTTATGTAATTAAGTGATATACAATTAAATATTAGGTGTGTTGTATTAGTGAAATATTATTAAAGTTATGCTAATTGGACGAACTAAGATATACCTCTAGGTTTGAACTTTAGGAAATTGATTATAGAATTAGATGAGTTTTTGGGTCTAGGCTAGACACAAAATAATATGAGTGTTTGTAGACTCGTTAACTTACAAATTATGTGCATATACTTGATAGATTGAAAAGATTTGGAGGCATTGAGGAAATTAAAAGCATTGGAGAAGTAGTTTGCTTGACTTCGGTTCTTCGGTGGAGGTACGTTATGGTTTATGCTATTTGATAGTAAACGCTTAATAGTGATTGATATTCATTGAATGATATTGTGAAGTTTAATATGTACTTGATTGTGTGGTTTGGCTGTGTGTTTTGTGATTGGTCTGAAATCCTAATATCGTGGAATTTAAATTCTTGAAACCTCTTTATCGAAGTGATGCCTTGAATAAAGAGGGCTTGATGAAATATTATCAATGAATTCAAAGTGGTGTTAATAAATGAAAATTAATGGTATAATTGGATTGGAGTGTCACGTTCCGACACGGTATAATTGTATCAGAGTGTCATATTCCGACACGGTATAATTGGATCGGAGTGTCACGTTCCGACACAGTAATCTTGGATCTGAGTGTCACGTTCCGACACGGTATAATTGGATCGGAGTGTCACGTTCCGACACGGTATTCTTGGATCAGAGTGTCACATTCCGACACGTTATAATTGGATCGAAGTGTCACATTCCGACACAGTAACATTAAAGGAAAAAGGTATTAAATTAACTTAATGTACTCAATCTCAAAGAATCAATTTTCCAAATGAGCATGGCGTGGAGGCACGAGTCCTCATGGGTGTGTCCGATATTGTGATTGATTATGTTGTCACTTGTTCATGTTGTTTGTTGCTTACCACTTGTTAAGTGTCATAGTAGAGTTCATACTATTATTCATTGTATATTAGTTTCCACTTTGGGTTGAGACCAATGATACCTACTCAGTACATGCTGACCGTACTGAGCCCTACTTGTATTTTTCTTTGTTTTCCTTTTATGGAGTGCAGCGAGTGTACCAATAACTTCAAATTACCCTTAGCTCTAGCCAGTCTCCAGCAAAATCAGGTTCCAGGGTAAGCTATTCATTCAAGCTCGTGTTTGTTTCTCTCGATCATGACATGATGTCCTATGTTTTCGGACACATACCATTCTATTCTTTTATTTTGGTGTATTTGATATTCTTAGACTTAGTATTTGGAGATTAGATGTCCTTGATGTGATGACTTTCAGATTTTGAGAAATGCTACTTTAATAAGTTTTTGAGCTTCCGCATTATTTTTGTTATTCATAGTTGAATTATTGGTATATGTTGGGGTTTGGATTCGTTAGTTCGCCCACCTAGGAGGTTAAGTGTGGGTGTCACTCACGACTCGATTTGGGTCACGACAGATAATGCGCCAAATCTTACACTATTTAATAACACGTCATAAGTGTTAAGTCTAATTTCATTGGAGGGAAGGGAACAATTATCAATAACTATTTCAATTACGAGTATTTATATAAACTTGTGCACCATATAATAATAGATAAGGATTTTATTGAATCAAGCTTCCATTGCCGTGATTGAATTAGTTAGAATATATTCATTACCGTTAGATTACAAATTTACTATTTTATATTCTTTGTCTATGTAAAAATTTTAAGTGAGTTAAGAATTCTATTCTTTCAAATCCTTTTAGGGTGGACTCTTCCCGAACATTTTAAGGTAATTTATTTTATCACTCTATTACCTTGACATTATGAGTGATCTCATGTAATTGTGTACAGACGCATTTATATTAATATATATTAAATAGAAAAGACTTGGACTTGGACTTGGGGCTTGGGCTAGGATCGGAACATAAAATAAATACTTCCTCTATAAATAAGAATTTTTTACAGACAAGAGTAACATATATAGAACAAAAGGTCATATTATATATATATTTGTAATGCGATACAAACTGTACAAAATAGGTCAGAAATTAAAGTAACCAAAACACAAGATGGAGATAATGACAGTTTATGTACACCCGATAGTAATATGGTGATGATCATTGTTGAGAAATCATTTCACAATATCTAGGCATGGTTGCAAAACAGTATTCCTCCATGCTTCATCAACGTCTTCTTTTCTATCTTCTTTGAAAACGTCCGTAGCAATAATATGATGCGTCGACCATATTTTATTATTTATTAATCGTTGAGTTTTGTCAAGTTGGTTACAGATTAACATATGAGTATTATGCTTGATACTTGAAATTGAATCTTGAAGAATCATCTGCTTTGATTCATCATCTTCGTCTGTATTTGTTTCTTCCCTTAAGTATCTTTCCATTTTAGGGACACCAATGGACCATCGGATTCCTTTGGTGTAATCTGCATCTAGAATGAAAATCTGTCGCACCTCATCCATTAACCCTGCATGCAACATATATTTAAAGAAGAGTTTTATTTAGTGGAACATAGATTTGATAACCAAAAGTACTATTAAGAAAATTATATAAGAAAGGTTTTTAGCTAGCTGCATCATCCTGCTAGCAGGGTTAGCTTGGGATCAGCTGTGGTCCTAGGTTCCGTGTCCGTGTCTTGAGGGTAGCTCGGGGCGTGACAAAACTTGGTATCAGAGTACTAGGTTTAAGTGTCCTAGGATGTCTGAAAAGCCGTACTAAGTAGAGTCCTTTTCATGGGTGTGAAGTGTACCACATCTAATGAGAGGGAGGCTATGAAGTGTTTCAGTAAAACTTCACTTTGTTGTTACTCTTATCGTGCGTAAGGTATGATCTAATTCCATTCTAACTTGACGTTCTATGTTTCAGATCATGCCTCCTCGTAGAGCTAACGCTAGGAATGCGAATGCCAGTAATGCAAACGCAGCTCCTCCAGTCCCAGATCAAGAAGTCTCCAATGTTAAGTTCAGGAATGCCATACAGATGTTGGCTCAGAGTATGACCAACCAGAACAATCGGGTTCATGCTCCTGTGAATGAAAATGGTGGATCAGCAACAACAAGGGTCTGTGACTTTGTTAGGATGAATCCGCCTGAGTTCTTCGGATCACAAACTAATGAGGATCCTCAGAATTTCTTGGATGTGATCGATAAGATCTTTGAGGTAATGCAAGTGACTAGGAATGATCAGGTTGAGTTGTCATCATACCAGTTGAAGGATGATGCTCATATCTGGTACACTCAGTGGAAGGGAAATAGGGGTGCAACTGCAGCTCCTATAACTTGGGATTGTTTTAGTGAGACTTTTCTCAACAGGTTTTTCCCAATATAGTTGAGAGAGGCAAAGACTCAGGAATTCATGAACTTGAGGCAGGGTAACATGACAGTCCAAGAGTATGGGCTGAAGTTTAACAACCTCTCCAGGTATGCTCCTAACATGGTTGATGACTCCCGGGCTTAGATGAATAAGTTATTGTATGGAGTGTCGGATTTGGTGAAAACTGTGTGCAGAAATGCTATGTTACTTGGAGATATGAACATCTCTAGGCTTATGACTCATGCTCAGCCAGTTGAGGGTGATAAGCTTAGGGAACAGTCTAAGGAAAATAAGAAGGCTACGACTGGGAACTATGACTATTCTCAACAGAAATCGGGTGATGGAAATCGCTCGTAGAGTCAGCAGAAGTTTTCAGCTCCATCTCCTTCATCATCTAGTGTTCCATCCTCCAAGTAAAGGTATGACCAGAAGGGTAGATCACCAGACTCTAAGTCTCAGGGAAGTGTTTGAGGCACCAAGACTTACCCCACTTGCCCTAAGTGTGGTAAGAACCATCCGGGCGAGTGTCTTGCAGGAAAAGAAGGATGTTTTGGGTGTGGTAAGTCTGGTCACAGGTTGAGGGATTCTCCTTCTAGACAGGGTCAAGGAGGTGGTAATGGTAAAGCTCAGTCTACAACTTCAGTAGTACCAGCAAGTCGCCCGACTCAGCAGGGTAACTCATCTGGTTCACGTGGCGGTCAGCGCCATAACAGGTTGTATGCTCTTCAGTCTTGCCAGGATCAGGAATTTTCTCCTGATGTAGTCACTAGTACGTTACGAGTCTTTGACCTTGATGTTTATGCATTATTAGATCCAGGGGCTACTCTTTCTTTTGTAACTCCTTACATAGCATTCCAATTCAGTGTCAGTCCAGAAACTCTATCAGAACCTTTCTCAGTCTCTACTGTATGGAGTTTATGTAGATGTGTTCACTGATCATAAGAGCCTTCAATATATGCTCACCCAGAAAGAGTTGACTCTTTGCCAGAGGAGATGGCTTGAGTTCCTTAAGGATTATGATATGATTCATTATCATCCTGGTAAGGGGAATGTAGTAGCAGATGCCCTTAGCAGATTATCTATGGGTAGTGTAGCCCATGTTGAGGAAGAAGGAAAGGAGCTAGTGAAGGATGTTCACAGGATTGCTCGCTTGGGAATTCTCCTTATGAGTATATCCGACAGTGGTTTAATAGTTCAGAATGGGGCAGAATCTTCTTTTGTGGTGGAGGTTAAGGAAAAGCAAGAAAGTGATCGAATCTTGCTTGAACCTAAGGGTGCAGTCCACAATCAGAGAGTGGAGGTTTTCTCACAAGAGGGAGATGGTGTACTTCTCTACCAGGGTAGATTGTGTGTTCCTGATGTGGGTGAGTTGAGAAAGCATAATCTTGCAAAACCCCATAACTCCAGATATTCTATTCATTGAGGTACCACTAAGATGTAACGCGATCTGCGGGAAGTCTATTGGTGGAATGGCATGAAGAGGGATATAGCAGATTTTGTGAGTAAGTGCCCTAATTGCCAGCAAGTCAAGGTAGAACATCAGAAACCATGGGGTATGACTCAAGAGATCGATATTCCTACTCTGAAGTGTGAAGTGATCAATATGGATTTCATCACAGGGTTACCACGTACTCGCAGACAGCATGACTCCATTTGGGTGATAGTTGATAGGTTACTAAGTCTTCTCGCTTTTTGGCGGTCAAGACTACGGATTCGGCATAGGACTATGCCAAGCTTTACATTAATGAAATTGTGAGCTTGCATGGGGTTCCTTTGTTTATCATATCAGATAGAGGCTGTCAGGTTACCTCTCATTTCTGGAAGTTGTTTCATAAGGGTCTTGGTACTCAAGATAACCTTAACACAGCATTTCATCCGCAGACGGATGGACAGGAAGAGCGTACTATCCAGACCCTAGAGGATATGTTGAGAGCTTGTGTGATCCCTTTCAAAGGTAGTTGGGATGATCACCTTCCTCTGATTGTGTTCGCCTACAACAATAGCTACCATTACAGCATTCAGATGGCCCCTTATGAGGCTGTGTATGAACGTAGATGTAGATCTCCTGTTGGTTGGTTTGAAGTAGGTGAAGCAACTTTGATAGGGTTAGATTCAGTCCTTTATGCTATGTAGAAAGTGCAACTCATTAGATATAGACTTAAGCCAGCCTAGAGTCGTCAGAAATCTTATGCAGATGTAAGAAGAAGGGAACTAGAGTTCCAAGTTGATGATTGGGTTTTTCTGAAAGTGTCACCTATGAAAGGGGTGATGAGATTTTGCAAGAAAGGGAAATTCAGTCCTAGATATGTCGTCCATTACAAGATCTTGAAAAAGGTTGGCAAGGTGGCATATGAGTTAGAGTTACCAGCAGACTTAGAAGCAGTGCATCCGGTCTTCCACATCTCACTCTTGAAGAAGTGTGTGGGTTACCCACCTCTATAGTGTCATTAGAGAGTGTGGCGGTGAAAGATAGTCTTTCTTATGAGGATATACCAGTTGAGATTCTTTACCGTCAGGTTAGAAGGTTGAGAAACAAAGAAGTGGCTTCAGTCAAGGTTTTGTAGAGGAGTCAGTCCGTAGAGGGAGCTACTTGGGAAGAAGAAGAAGCCATGAAAGCCAAGTATCCTCACCTCTTTCCTTTCGATTCCACTCCAGCTTGAGGTAATTGTTCCTCTTCAGTTTTCCAGTCATTCATGCGTGAATTCGGTCTTAGAATCATGTTCCCTCAGTTTGTACTTGCATTTTCAGCATAATTGCTTATTCTCAGAAACTCAGTTCTCAGTGTTTAGTAGTAGGGTTTGAAGCTCTCTCCCTTTATTTCATCTAGTTTAGTCTTCATTTGAGGACGAATGTTCCCAAGGGGAGATAATGTAACACCCCTTATACAAAACAGACCAAAAACCAATTTTTGAAAAAACCCTGCAGGTTCAACCAACGGTGGCCATCAAAGAACGGTAGACTAACCCACGGTACATCCTGCACATCCGTCAATGGGGTCAGAAACCCCCAAAATCTCATCCCAGGAAAATTTGGTTAATTCCTGATCGACGGACACACCTACGGTCCGTAGGTCAGACTACAGTCCATAGTCTATGACCGTCGATCGATACCCCATTCACCCACTCTCTGACAAGGACCACAATTGACCAGCACGATCCGTATGTGAACCACGATCCGTAGGTCTGACCGTAGGTGAGAATTAGCAGACAGTTAGGGGGGAAATGTATTTGGGTCAACTTCAAATGATCATAACTCTAAGCACAAAATTAATTAGGTGGCCCATGATAAACCAAAAGATAGATAATTGAATTAGATTTCCATATCCACCGACCTTACTAAAATCAAATGTCTGAGTAAGACATTATGCCCGTTTTAGTAAAGGCCTATCGAGCAGACGCAACCTACGGACCAAACGACGAACCGTCGATTGAACGACGGACTGTCTGTCTAGGTCGTCGTTTGGTCCGAAAGCAACTAACCCAGGGGTCCTTTGGTTTTTTCCCACTTCGTTTAAGCCTTAAGATACGTCGTTTTGACCCTAAATTATTAGATTTTAGTCAGCTTAAGCCTAGAAACATAACTAAAACTTACCTAAGTCAAATCATTGATCAAAAGTTAGAAAATTAGAAGCAAGAAAGGAGAAAAATGTCAAGAACCCTTGTTCAAGAACGCAACAAGGTTCCAACAGTTCCTGCCCCGAAACCTAAGTGTTTTTCCCTGAATTTCATCACCATGTATGTGGGATTTCACTAGTGGGTTCCTTTCACCCACTGGGTCCCTAGTTTTCAGTTAGTTCTTGATTCTCTTATTATGATTAAACCTAGGGATTCTAGAACTTTGATAGAACTTCATGAATTTATTAAATATATGTTCCAAATCAGATTGTAAAATTATTATTCCGATTATCGCATGAATTTCATAACCCTAGCTTTGTATTTCTTTAGTTCTTGAGTTAAACATGCTAGGTTAGATATTTCAGTTATTCAGTAATACATGCCTCAGTTATAAATGCATCATTATTAGATTTAACGTTGCATTCTCAGTTTGCATGTTCAGTTTTGAGCTATCCATTAATTTACAGAAATTCAGATATAATTAGTTAACTACATAAATCAATGGGAGTAGCATAATACCGAGTTGGGCTAGGGTTCAGCATACCCAATTAGTCCCAGAACTACTAGCCAAGTAGGTTGTAAGTCCCCTCTGTGGGCAATCGGTTTAGTGATCACACCAGCATGTCTTTATACCTCTGGCTGGGTATATTGGGTCCTTTTGATGGGGAGTATACATCGGACTCCACATTTAGCTCATGTGGTTTTATTATCGGTTATTAGTAGCTCCCAAAGTTCAGTCACACTCTCTTGTATTGACCATTTATCAGTATATTCAGTATTCAGTTTCCGCATGTTATGAATTGGTCATTGCATCCAGTTATCTTAGACTTTAGTATATCATGTTCCGATTATTATACTTGCTTTTGTGCTTGTTCAGTTATGTTTTATTTCAGCTTTACTCTATCCTACATGCTCAGTACCTTCAAGTACTGACGCATACATGCGCTACATCTTCTTGTGATGTATGTTAAGGTTCTCAGCGTCCAGATCACGCATATATCGATTTCTGATCTCTAGTTCAGCAGATTCAGTGGTGAGTCCTCATTCTCCGAGGACAACAGTCATCAGTTTCATTTCAGTCTTTTAGTCATTTAGTTTCAGTTTTGCTAGATTTAGCTGGGACTTGTCCCAGTATTTCTAGTTCAGTTTAGAGGCTATTTTCAGACATAGTTAGATTCAGCGTAGTATTGAGTTAATATTTCCTTTGTATTAAACTCATTGTTTTTAAATATCTCAGTTATAGAATATGGGTATTCCCCATATTTTCATATTAAATTATGATTTAGCTTCCGCATCAGCTTATATTCTTTAGTATGCTCATGATCATGCTAGCAAGGTTAGCTTGGGAGCACTTGTGGTCCTAGGTTTCGTGTACGCATCTCGCGGTAGCTCGGGGCGTGACAAAACTTACTATCAGAGCACTAGGTTTAAGTGTCCTAGGATGTCTAAAAGTCCGCACTAAGTAGAGTCATTTTCATGGGTGTGAAGTGCACCACATCGAATGAGAGGGAGGCTATGAAGTGTTTTAGGAAAACTTCACTTTGCTGTTACTCTTATCGTGCGTAAGGTATGATCTAATTCTATTCTAACTTGACGTTCTACTTTTCAGATCATGCCTCCTCGTAGAGCTAACGCTAGGAATGTGAATGTCAGGAATGCAAACGCAGCTCCTCCAGTCCCAGATCAAGAAGTCTCCTGAGTTAAGGAATGCCATACAAATGTTGTCTAACAGTATGACCAACCAGAACAATCAGGTTCATGCTTCTGTGAATGAAAATAGTGGATCAGCAGCAGCAAGGGTCTGTGACTTTGTTAGGATGAATCCGCCTGAGTTCTTAGGATCACAAACTAATGAGGATCCTCATAAATTCTTGGATGAGATCAAGAAGATCTTTGAGGTAATGCAAGTCACTGGGAATGATCGGGTTAAGTTCGCATCATACCAGTTGAAGGATGTTGCTCATATCTGGTACACTCAGTGGAAGGAGAATAGGGGTGCAAATGACGCTTCTATCACTTGGGATTGTTTTAGTGAGACTTTTCTCGACAGGTTTTTCCCAATAGAGTTGAGAAAGGAAAAGGCTCAAGAATTCATGAACTTGAGGCAGGGTAACATGACAGTCCAAGAGTATGGGCTGAATTTTAACCAACTCTCTAGGTATGCTCCTCACATGGTTGCTGAATCCAGGACTCAGATCAATAAGTTCTTGTATGGAGTGTCAGATTAGGTGAAAAATGAGTGCAGAAATGCTATGTTACTTAGAGATATGAACATCTCTAGGCTTATGACTCATGCTCATCAAGTTGAGGGTGATAAGCTTAGGGAACAGGCTAAGGAAAATAAGAAGGCTAGGACTGGGAACTATAACTATTCTCAGCAGAAATTGCGTGCTGGAAATCGCTCGCAGAGTCAGTAGATGTTTTTGGCTCCAGCCCCTTTATCAGCTAGTGTTCCATCCTCCATGAACAGGTATAACCAGAAGGGTAGATCACCAGACTCTAAGTCTCAGGGAAGTGTTTGAGGCACCAAGACCTACCCCGCTTGCCCTAAGTGTGGTAAGAACCATCCGGGCGAGTGTCTTGCAGGAAAAGAAGGATGTTTTTGGTGCGGTCGATCTGGTCACATGTTGAGGGATTGTCCTTCTATACAGGGTCAAGGAGGTGGTAATGGTAGAGCTCAGTTTACAACCTCAGCAGCACCAGCAAGTCGACCGACTCAGCAGGGTAACTTATCTGGTATAGGTGGCGGTCAGCGCCAAAACAGGTTGTATGCTCTTCAGGCTCGCCAGGATCTGGAAGGTTCTCTTGATGTAGTCACTCGTACATTACGAGTCTTTGACCTTGATGTTTATGCATTGTTAGATCCAGGGGCTACTCTTTCTTTTGTAACTCCTTACATATCAGTCCAATTCAGTGTCAGTCCAGAAACTCTCTCAGAACCTTTATCAGTCTCTACTCAGTCGATGACCCAGTTATAGCTAGACGGGTATATAGAAATTGCCATGTCACAGTCTCTCAGAAAGTCACCTCAACAGATCTTGTAGATTTAGAAATGGTAGACTTTGATGTTCTTTTAGGCATGGATTGGTTACATTCATGTTATGCCTCAGTCGATTGTAGAACTAGGATTGTTCGTTTTCAGTTTCAAGACGAACCAATCTTAGAATGGAAGGGTAGTAGCTTAGCACCTATGGTTCTATTTATTTCTTACCTTAAGGCTAGAAAGATGATCTCTAAGGGTTATCTCTATCATCTAGTTTGGGTTAAGGATTCTAGCTCTAAAACCCCAACTCTTTAGTTAGTTCCAGTATTCTGTGAGTTTCCAGAAGTATTTCCAGAAGATCTTCCTGGAGTCCCTCCCGAAATGGGAAATCGACTTTGGAATTGATCTCCTTCCAAATACCCATCCTATTACTATTCTTCCTTACAGAATGGCTCCAGCAAAGCTTAAGGAATTGAAGGAGCAGTTGAAAGACCTTCTCGATAAGGGTTTCATCATGACCTAGTATTTCTCCATGGGGTGCACCAATGTTGTTTGTAAAGAAAAAAGATGCTTCTCTCAGAATAAGTATCAAGAATAAGTATCTCATCCCCAGGATTGATGAATAAGTATCCCATCCCTAGCATTGACTATGGACAGTTGAACAAGGTCACAATCAAGAATAAGTATCCCATCCCTAGGATTGATGACTTTTTTGACCACCTTCACGTTGCTAGTCCTTTCTCAAAGATAGACCTCAGATCGGGTTATCATCAGCTTAGAGTCAGAGATAGTGACATTATGAAAATAGCCTTCAGAACTCGGTATGGTCATTATGAATTTGTTGTTATGTCATTTGGACTAACCAATGCTCTTACAGCTTTAATGGATTTGATGAACAGAGTGTTCAAGCTGTAGTTAGACTTGTTCGCTATCGTCTTTATTAATGATATCCTCATTAACTCTAGGAATGAGGAAGAACATGCAAGTCATTTGAGAGTTGTTCTGCAGACTCTCAAAGATCCCCACTTATTCGCTAAGTTTAGCAAATGTGAGTTCTGGTTGCAATCCGTTTCTTTTCTTGGTCACACTGTATCTACCGAAGGGATCTGAGGGGGTTCACATAAGATAGAAGCAGTTAAACAATGGCCCAGACCTACCTTTGCTACAGATATAAGAAGTTTCCTAGGTCTAGCGGGTTATTACAGAAGGTTCGTGGAAGGATTTTCATCCATAGCATCACCATTGACTAGGTTAACTTAGAAGATGGTCAAGTTTCAATGGTCAGATAATTATGAGAAAAGCTTTGCAGAATTGAAGACTACATTGACTAAAACTCCTGTCTTGACTCTACCAGAGGTTTCAGATGGTTATGTGATATATTGTGATGTATTTAGAGTTGGCCTAGGTTGTTGTTGATGCAGCGAGATAGGTTATAGCTTATGCCTCTAGACAACTTAAGGTTCATGAGAAGAACTATCCAACTCATGACCTCGAGCTTGCAGCAATGGTGTTTGCACTCAATATATGGAGACACTACTTGTATGGATTTCATGTAGATGTGTTCACTGATCATAAAAATCTTCAGTATGTGTTCACCCAGAAAGAGTTGAATCTTTGGGAGAGGAGATGACTTGAGTTCCTTAAGGATTATGATATGAGTGTGCATTATCATCCTGGTAAGGCGAATGTAGTAGCAGATACCCTTAGCAGATTATCTATGGGTAGTGTAGCCCATGTTAAGGAAGAAAGGAAGGAGCTAATGAAGGATGTTCACAGGCTTGCCTGCTTGGGAGTTCGCCTTATGAGCATATGAGACAGTGGTGTAACAGTTCAGAATGAGGCAGAATCTTCTTTAGTTGTGGAGGTTAAGGAAAAGCAAGACAGTGATCAAATCTTTCTTGAACTTAAGGGCGCAGCCCACAATAAGAGAGTGGAGGTTTTCTCCCAAGGGGGAGATGGTGTACTACGCTACCAAGGTGGATTGTGTGTTCCTAATGTGGGTGAGTTGAGAAAGCATATTCTTGCAGAAGCCCATAACTCCAGATATTCTATTAATCCAGGTTCCACTAAGATGTACCGCGATTTGCGGGAAGTCTATTGGTGGAACGGAATGAAGAGGGATATAGCATATTTTGTGAGTAAGTGCCCCAATTTCCAGAAAGTCAAGGTAGAACATCAGAAACCATGGGGTATGACTCAAGAAATTGACATTCCTACTTGGAAGTGGGACGTGATCAATATGGATTTCATCACAGGGTTACCGCGTACTCGCAGACAACATGACTCCATTTGGGTGATAGTTGATAGGATGACTAAGTCTTCTCGCTTTTTGGTGGTCAAGACTACGGATTCGGCAGAGGACTATGCCAGCTTTACATTAATGAAATTGTGAGGTTTCATGGGGTTCCTTTGTCTATCATCGCAAATAGAGGTCCTCAGTTTACCTCTCATTTTGGGAAGTCATTTCAGAAGGGTTTACTCAAGTTAACCTTAGCACAGATTTCATCCGCAGACGGATGGACAGGCAGAGCGTACTATCCACACCCTAGAGGATATATTGAGAGCTTGTGTGATCGATTTCAAAGGTAGTTAGGATGATCACCTTCCTCTGATTTTGAGTTCGCCTACAAAAATAGCTACCATTCCAGCATTCAGATGGCCCCTTATGAGGCTTTGCATGAACGTAGATTTAGATCTCCTGTTGGTTGGTTTGAAGTAGGTGAAGCAGCTTTGATAGGGCCAGATTCATTCCTTTATGCTATGGAGAAAGTGCAACCCATTAGAGATAGACTTAAGACAGCCCAGAGTCATCAGAAATCTTATGCAGATATAAGGAGAAGGGAACTAGAGTTCCAAGTTGATGATTGGATTTTTCTTAAAGTGTCACCTACGAAAGGGGTGATGAGATTTGGCAAGAAAATGAAGCTCAGTCCTAGATATGTAGGACCTTACAAGATCTTGAAAAGGGTTGGCAAGGTGGTATATGAGTTAGAGTTACCAGCAGAATTAGCAGCAGTGCATCCGGTCATCCACATCTCACTCTTGAAGAAGTGTGTGGGTGACCCAGCCTCTATAGTGCCATTAGAGAGTGTGGCGGTGAAAGATAGTCTTTCTATGAGGATGTACCAGTTGAGATTCTTGACCGTCAGGTTAGAAGGTTGAGAAACAAAGAAGTTGCTTCAGTCAAGGTTTTGTGGAGGAGTCAGTCCGTAGAGGGAGCTACTTGGAAAGCAGAAGCAACCATGAAAGCTAAGTATCCTCACCTCTTTCCTTTCGATTCCACTCCAGCTTGAGGTAATAGTTCCGCTTTACTTTTCCAGTCATTCATGCGTGAATTCAGTCTTAGAATCATGTTCCCTCAGTTTCTACTTGCATTTTCAGCGTAATTGTGGTCCTAGGTTCCGTGTCCGCGTCTTGGTGGTAGCTCGGGGCGTGATAATTTCCCCTCGAAAATGGGTGGCAAGGTCAATAGAGAGATGGGATTTTCCCGTTCCCATTACTCCCATTATAAAGACCTCTTCTTCTCGTTGAACTCTTTATTGTTGATTAAAGTATTCATTTTATCTACACAAAAAATAATATAAAAATAATAATTAGTATGCAATTGTGAATCCATAAAGTAAGACATTGAAAAATCTTGTAAATATAAAGATAGTAAGTAGAAACCTTGCTTGACTTGGAATATACTATGTAAAAAATAAAATTTTCTTGATGGTGGATGTGAAAAAAATTATATTCAGCTTTTATAGTAAAATCAGTTTGTGAATTTATTAATAGACATACTAATTTCATATTTACTGATATATTTTAGGATAAAAATGACTTTTGAAAAGTTCATAGATATGCCAACTTGAATTTTGGTAATTATTATTAAATATATTTTAGAATAAAGTTATTAGTGTAAGTTGTTAGGAGATCACATATAACTGGGCTTTTATAGTAAAAGTATGATTATAAACTTATTAATTAGTTTACCAACTTATTAATTTACGAGTTCATCATATTGGTTAAAGAAAACTATTTGATAAAACTTGAGAAAAGAGTGTATAGATGTTCAACTCGAGTATGATTATAAGTTTTTTTTGGTGTGATTTTGAGTTTGGTAATG
The DNA here is from genome assembly GCA_016801875.1 of Solanum sitiens. NCBI lineage: Eukaryota > Viridiplantae > Streptophyta > Magnoliopsida > Solanales > Solanaceae > Solanum > Solanum sitiens. Next base: position 232,817 of record JABWTJ010000519.1, read on the forward strand.
AGTACGGCTAAAGTTTTAGCAAAAAAATAAATGATAAGGTTGATAGAGAGGTAATCAATTATAGACTATCATACGTGAATTCATAAAGATCTTCAACGTATGAGCTAATGTTGATAGATAATGGAATTGTGTTACACGGTTGGGATAAAAAAATTGAGTTTTTCATTGTAAGTGTAGGTTGTGGCAGTGTGTTTTGTCAAGGTATGGATTGGTAAGGTAAGAAGTGATCAATCACATTGGGTATGAAGCATTGGGAAGGACTTAAAACATAATTTGAGTAGTAAATTGGTTACTTTTGATTGTTATACCTAAGGAATGATTTTAGTTAAAGTTTTTATTTAGAGGATCAGGTAAAAATGTCATGGGTTGTTGGACAAAGAATAAGACTTGTAAGTGAGTTAGCAAAAAATTAAATAAATAGAAAAAAAACAAAATTTTAATGTATTGAAGAGTTCAAGGTATTAAAAATTTCTGTCATGGGATGAATTTAACAAAAGTGAAGGAATATAAGACCTCTCGTATAAGCCCTTGATTTGTAGTTGAAGAATTTATTGACTTTTTTTATCTATATGTTTAGATATGATTGTGAGATATGAAATAGTAGAGACTTACTAGGAATTATCATCACCTTTTCTTAAGATTGAGTTTTGTTTGGGTGACAAGTAATGACGTGGGAAAGATTATATGTGGTTATGTCGAGCTAGATTTTTTAAATTATGATAGGTAACTTATTGATGTTCAACGGTGTGGACCTACAATTTTACATAATTAATGAGAATTTTGAGGAAATTGAAACTACTTTGTTGATGGGATGATAGAAACTGTTCTGATGTGTTGCATAAGCATTTGATGGTGGGTTGAGTTTATAGTATATATAATTATTGGGTGATGAAGGATTTCTAAAATTTTGGCACGAAGTATATGACGAGTGTAAATGGTAGTTAAAACATGATATGTAAAAGTTTGTAAGGATTTGACTATGGGTGTGATTTAATATCTTTATCTCAATGGGAAAGTACTATCAGATGGGAATTAGTGTATCAGCCTTGAATGGACTCATATCTATCATGGGAGCTTAAATGGAAAGAGAAGGAATCATAGTTTAAACTTTTTAAGACTATATTGTGCTTGCTAAGAAGACTTTTAAACTAGTGATGGGTTTTATTGATATTAAGAGTATTGGATCTAATTGAGTACTGTGATAAGTATTTGGGGTTTTATAAGTCGAGCAATTGTAATATTGTTAAGAAGATCAGACAAGTTGATTATGCGTGGCAAAAAAATCGAGAGATAGAGTCAGATGAATGAAATTTTATTTATATAGGCACTATGAAGGAAGTATCTAGTGTTATTTGACTATGGTTCTGAATATTCTTATATGACCATCTACTTATTTTGGATATCATTTGGAATGTGATTTGCTACCTATGTCCACGCGTGTTTTCATATCTATGGGTGAATTTCTAGTAGTGGATCGGGTGTACCGATCCCGTGAGTGTCATCTTGGTGGGGTGACATCCTTGGTTAGACTTGTTCATTTCAGTTTTAAAAAATTTGTTGTTGTTTGGAATAATTGGAGTATACTAGTGATTCTACACGCACAACTTTGCTTATGAGAACTTATAATAGAGCTACCATAAATAGTTATAGCTATACGACAATCTTAATGTTCATGTGGGGAACATTGGATTAAGTTTTACCATTCCTAAGGTCGTCTACAATCACAACTATTGATTTAAGTGCTCCGACAGTGTTGTTAGAGGTTTTGTATGCTTGGGTGATGCTAGCTGGGTGGTTAATTGATGAATTTATTGTTTGGGTTAGATAAGATTCTCTCTTGATGGATACCCAATGTTTAAAGATCGGACTTTTATAACTTAAGCTCGTGAAAAGATTGTGTTCTGAAATGAAAATCTTGATAAGATTTGTCATGGTTTATGCATTATGAGTGTGTGATGGTTAGTTCAAGTTCACTTCTGATTGTAGTCGGTATCAATTCAAAATGTTATCTTGGTAATGTGAGAAAAGATTCGTCATGATGGTTCTGCTATGGTCCACTAGGTTTAAGTTTAGATTGGGTTCATGAGTTAGTTTGTTGCTTGATAATCACTATTGATGTATAGATCTGTCAAAGTTTGATTTGAAAGTGCAGTTCTTAGTAGTTGATCTTGATGACATGGTCTTCAGGAGAAGCTCGCTTGAAAAGATGAACACCGACTGATAGGTTATAACTCAAGCTTTTGGTAATGTCGGTTATTCTTCGTTCTTCTTCTTTATGTTCGAGGACGAACATGATTTTTAGTGGTGTATAATGTAATGACCCGGAATGTCATTTTTGAAATTTTTGAACTATTATTTTTACGTTAGTTAATTAGTTGATGGGTAATTGTAGATATCCAACTTAAGCGATAGTTAATGGGCTAAAGTGATCATTTATTTAAGAACCTACACCATTTAACCTATTTATATTAAAATAATTTAATAGAGTTTGTCACTTTAAATTTTATAACTATTATTAATCTTTAAAAAAAAGGAACTACCCTAAAAGAAGTGTGGTCGCTGCATCTGAAAGGAAGAGGACATTGATCTCCTGGTAAGTATTTTCTCAAGTGTGTGCTTGAATTCAATTAATTTATTTTATGGTTGCGTATATGCAATGTAACCCAATTTAGTATTAAATGAGAATAGATAAAGAAGGGTAAGTTTTTAAAGTTGACCGATCTGTACTATTTTTTTAGTGCTAAATTATATTTAATTTGGGGGAAGGGAAGACGTGACTTTGGAATTAATGTGGATGACACAATTAAATTTTTTTGGTGGTTTCTGTGAATTTGGCAAACAAAATTTTGATAGACAATTGTTACAATAATATGAGGTAATCATTGAAGAGGGGAAAATTGGAAATTGTTAGAATTGGCACTTTTTCTTAAGCGGTCAATCACTAGTTCTTAGGCTTAGCATGGGTTCAATGTTTAAGATCTTCTTCATTAACACATTATGATTCAAGTTTTGATATAATGATATAGGTAATTAAATATTTGTATATTATATTACACAAAAATTATTAGGGTTGTATTGTTTTGAGGAATTGAAACTTAATCCTAGGCTTGAGGTTTAGAAAATTGATTATAGACTTGGGTGAGTTTTTGGATATAAGATAGACATATGATAATATGAGTGTTGTTAGTTCGAAAGTGTTATTGTAATTTAATGTTTGGATAGATTGCATTGGTTTGGAAGCTCAACGAAAAGGGAACGCTCAATTTCTAGAGTCATTGTTCGACAGTTTGAGGCAAGTGAATTTCTAAACCCCTGTTAAGTGTATGAAATGCGTGTATTTCCTTGTGGTATATATATGGGAGTAATGGGACTTGGTGATGGGTTGAATTGTCCACATTGATTAATTCTAATGATGAAAACAAAGGGGTAATAAAAGGCAATGTGAATAATCGCTTTTGTGTGATGTGTTGATAATGGAAAATGATTTGAAAGGCTTGTTGAATCATTGTTGATGTTGTTGTGAATTGTGCAATGTTACGAAAATGGTCATCTCCTTGTTATTTTTGTGAACATGTCATTTGCATTGTCTTGAGACATGGTTTTTACAAGTGTTATGTGCATTGAGAAAGAATGAGAAATTAAAGAGGATGTACCATTTCGAGGGTCGTATCGCACGCTGTGATGGATTATATATTTCGAGGGATGTATCGCACGCCGCGGTGGATACTATATATCGAGGTACGTATCATGCGCCGCGATGGTTCCTATTATCGAGAGTCGTGTCGTGCGCCGCGACATATGCATGGACAGATATGTTCTCTTTGGGTCCCGGACTGAGAGACAACGGGTATGTATCACTAGGTTAAACATGCATCATTATACTTGACATTGCGTTCCATTGCATTGCACATACTTATCATTAGTGAACTTGATATTGTGTTTTGCTGATCTTGTGATTTCCTTTCTGCGGAACTCGTGATTGTTGAATATTGAGCTTGTTATTGAGGATGTGTAATTTTTTGAAGTGTTGTTGTTGATGATATGTAATTTTGGGAAGTGTTGTTATTGAGGATATGTAATTTGTTGAATTGTTGTTGTTGAGGATATGTAGTTTGTTAAAGTGTTGCTGTTGAGGATATGTAATTTGTTAAAGTGTTATTGTGGAGGATATGTAATTTGTCTAAGTGTGGTTGTTGAGTTACGTGCTATGTACCGTGAGCTGTTAGGTTGGTCTGATTTTTATGCAGGTTGTAGCTGTGGAGATTCGGTTGGGGTGGTAGGAGTACCCGTATTTCATCCCCTTAGCTTGTGTTTAGGTATTTACTTGTTGAGTACCGTGTGGTTTGGTACTCACCCCTTACTTCTACAAACTTTTGTAGGTTATGAGTCTGGCTTTTTATGATACTTGTCATTCTCTTCTTTTCTGAGGCTTCTTGGAGATTTATAATGTAGTTGTTTGTCGTCTCAGTAGACTTTCTTTCTCCTTAATTATGATCTTTTTCTATTCTAGAAAAAAGTTCATTATAGACTTGTGTTTTTCATTTTGAATCAATTGTAATACTTTAGAGACTTGCACACGTGACAATCAGATTTTGAGGATATTTTTGAGTTGATTATAAAATTTCCGCACTATATTGTAATAATTGAGTTTTAGGCTGACTTGTCTTGGTGGGATAAGACGAGTGTCATCACTCCCATTTTGGGTCGTGACAATAAAATTATCTAGGTTGTCATTAGATATAAGTATTGTTGGAAAAAAATATATATACCTAACAAGTAATGTCGTACACCTTGTTTCTCATTGTGTGTGATCTTGTTTCTAACAATTTCAAGTCCCTTGTAAACTCGCATTTTGTCCGAGTGGATTATTTCTCCTCCAAAATGGGTGGCAAGGCCAACAGAGAGACGGGATTTTCCCGTTCCCGTTGATCCTATTATGAAGACCACTTTTTTTCTCGTTGAACTCTTTATTGTTGATTAAAGTATTCATTTTATATACACAAAAAATAAAATAAAAATAATAATTAGCTTACAATAGTGAATGCATAAAGTAGACATTGAAAAATCTTGTAAATATAAAGCTAGTATGTAGAAACCTTGCTTGTCTTGTAATATACTATGTAAAAAAATAAAATTTTCTGGATGGTGGATATGAAAAAAATTAAATTCAGCTTTTATAGTAAAATCAGTTTGTGGAGTTGTTAATTTACATACCAATTTCATATTTACTGATATATTTTAAGATAAGAATGACTTTTGAAAAGTTCATAGATATGCCAACTTGAATTTTGATAATTATTATTAAATATATATTAGGATAAAGTTATTAGTGTACGTTGTTAGGAGATCACATACAGCTGGACTTTTATAGTAAAAGTATGATTATAAACTTATTAATTAGTTTACCAAGTTAAATATATATATATATATATATATATATATATATATATATATATATATATATATATAATTCATATCTTTAAGAATAGGAATAGTTAATGAAAAAATATACATATACGTCACCTTGTATTTTGGCGATTAAGTTTAAATTATTTTAGGACGACATTTCTAGATGTATATTGTTATGACATCACATATAGAATTGACAAAAAGATAGAATACAAAAGGATTGTAAAAATAACTCAAAAATATTTATGACGGAATATATTCAAGTGATAATGCGTCAAATCTTACACTATATAATAACACATCATAAGTGTTAAGTCTAATTCCATTGGAGGGAAGGAAACAATTATCGATAACTATTTCAATTATAAGTATTTATATTAACTTGTGCACCATATAATAATAGATAAAGATTTTATTGAATCAAGCTTCCATCGCCATGATAGAATTGGGTAGAATATATTCATTACCGTTAGATTGCAAATTTACTATTTTATCTTATTTGTATATGTAACTTTTTTAAGTTTTGAGTTAAGAATTCTATTCTTTCAAATCCTTTTAAGATGGAATCTTCCCGAACATTTACGGTAATTCATTTTATTACTCTACTACCTTGACATTATGAGTGATCTCATGTAATTGTGTACGTTCTCATTTATATTAATATATATTAAATATACAAGACTTGGACTTGGACTTGGGGATTGGGCTTGGATCGGAACTGAAAATAAATATTTCCTCTATAAATGAGATTTTTTTTACAGACAAGAGTAACATATATTGAAAGAAGGGTCATATCACATATATATATTTGTAATGCGATACAAACTGTACAAAATGGGTCTTAAAATTAAAGTGATCAAAACACAAGATGGAGATAATGACAGTTTATGTACACTCGATAATAATATTGTGATGATCATTTTGAGAAATCTTTTCACAATATCTAGGCATGGTTGCAAAACAGTATTCCTCATGCTTCGTCAACGTCTTCTTTTCTATCTTCATTAAAAACGTCCATAGATATAATATGATGCACCGACCATATTTTATCGTTTATTAATCGTTGAAAATCTTATCAAGTTGGTTACAGATTAACATACGAGTATTACGCTTGATACTTGAAATTGAAGCTTGAAGAATCATCTGCTTTGATATTATATCTTGATTGATACATAAAATAATTACAAAAATTATCTGCATTGACCATTTCATCAACCCTCATTTCAAATCTACAGTTCATGACTGATTGCTCAACATCTATCCAAATAAAGCAACTATCATACTTATATTTGAACATTAACATAGGATCTTCCACAAGTTTTTCAATATACTAATTTGACGCTCTAACAATAATTGAAACATGTTGAGTGTTCAATATATTTTTTATGTAGACAACAACTTGCAAACAAGTTATAAAGTTATCCTCGTTATTTGTGTGAACATGTCACTTGCATTGTTCTGAAATATATTTGTGACAAGTGTTATGTGCATTGAGAAAAGAATGAGAACTTAAAGAGGGTGTACTATTTTGAGGGACGTATCGCGCACCGCGATAGATACTATATTTCCAGGGACTAACGTATCGTGGTTTCACGATACTCTCAATGCTTTTTACTTAAGTTTAGTGTGTGTCAAGGGCCTTTTTGTAGTAGTTTTAATGTGTTTTTGTCTGTGTTTTACAGTAAAGTTGTCCAAAATAGAAATGCAGAAGGCTGTGCAGAAATCTGTGCAGAAGTGACCCACGAAGCCATCGACGGCCCATCGTCCTATCGATTGATCGTAGGTGGTGACCGTCGATTGAAGGTTCAAGCATCTGGAAGCAACTCGGGGAATTCTGACCAAGTGTGGAGCTACGGAAGGATCAACGATCTGTCGACTGATCGATGGAACGTACTGGAAAATCGTCGATGTGATCAGAGACTGTCTCAGAACCCGATGTTGAAGAAAAGCTAAGTATGGAACGACGATAAGCATCGACGGACCGTAAGTGCATTGACAAACCGTGTTGTTGGTCCGTCGATTGGATCAGAGAAGATGCAATCTGGAGGCTTAAAAAAGATGCTAAGTGTGGACCGATGGAGGCAGTAGACGGTCCGTCGTTTCATCGACGGACCATCTGTGGGGGCGTCGATTGAAGCCGCATTTTGGGACAAACTTTCCTTATTTTGAACTCCTTTTAATTTAAGACTTTGTTGTTATAAATAGGGTTAAATCTCGTTTGGGGTTGGATCTTTTATTATATTTTTAATACTTTTGTTATTGGAGATTTGACTTTGCAACTTGGTAATTTATTCAAGTTTCCCGAATCGATTATCAAGTGAATTTTGTTGTTTCAAGTGTTATTTTCAAACTTGTCAAAGTAAGTTCATGAATTATTATTTATCAACTATGAATTGTGTTCTTCTAGGCATGGACAACTGAATCCACAATTAGGGTTGTAGGAACCATGGGTGATTAACAAAGTAAAACTAGCTAAATAACAATTCTAGAATAGGTTCTTGCATGTATTGATAATTCTTTAGTTTAGAAGTCTTTTTAACTAGTTCACGCGTTAGAACTCGCCCTGTTTCTACTTGCCGGACCAAGGGGGTAGTTAATAGGGAAAAAATTATCAACATAGATTTAGTGAGGCGCTATATAATAGGCTAGTTTTGATTGGTGCGAAGTAATAACGAAGTCATACATCGAATATGATGCTCAATATGAAGTAAAGGTAAGGGTTAGTAACTTAAACAAACGTAGCCGGACCAAGGTACAAGGTGAAATTCTCTAAATGTCGGACCAAGGATTTAGAGATACCTAACTTATCACTTTGCATGCAAGACACTAGGAAGGAATTGTTATAGCCTGGATTACTGCGTTATGAACCTATGGGGAACACTTACACCCTAGTTTTTCTCACAACTTGATAAACACCAAAGATTTAATCTTGCGACTTGTTTTACTTAGAAATAATTAAACACTTTTGTTTCACAAACCCCCCCTCCCCCCTTTATTTAACTGTTTTTCGGAAAGGACTTGACTAAATAGACGCAATTGTATATTGAAGTTAAGTCTAAACCATTTTCCTCGTGGGATCGACCCCAAGGAAGTGTAATTTGAGCGTATCAAATTTTGGCGCCGCTGCCGGGGAAAGTGACTTTTAGATTAACTTTAAGCACATTACCAAATTTTAGTCAATAATTTCCAAATTTTACTTTTCTTTTGTTTTTGTCTCTATCATGTCTAGCTCTAGTGTATGCCAAGTCCATGGAGCCGAGGAGAACCAATCGTCACATTTGATCCTCAACTTAACCGAACACTCCGCAGAATGAATGAGCAACAAAATCCCGAAAATCTAGGTGATGGGATCAACGGTCAACTTCCTCCGCCGGTTGATGCTCACAACAGAGTGATAGTGGAGAATCCTGGTGATGGTGCTTTGAGGAGGCAACCTCCCGTCACACGTCCTCAAGAGTTCTATAGGGGCAACATTAACATCAGTGACTCTGATGGGCCTCTTGTTCTACCTCATCTACCACAGGGTCAGACATTCGTGGTAAATAGTATCTTGATGCAGATGCTTACTGTTAGAGGTTTGTTTTTGGGGCTACCATCTGAGGATCCACATGCTCACATCGCTAAACTGATGTCGGTGTGTAAGAGTTGTGTAGGGAGGCCAGACTTGAATATGGATGTCACCGGGTTAAGGGTATTCCCTCTCTCACTGACGGAGAGGCCGCAACATTGTTCACCGAGTTGCCTAATAACATGATCTATACTTGGGACTAGTTGAGAAATGTGTTCCTAGCATGTTACTACCCGGTATCCAAAAAAGCTCAACCAAAAAGATAGAGTGAACAACTTTGTGGCATTACCTGGGGAGTCGGTGAGTAGCTCTTCGGATAGATTTACCTCATTCGTAAGAAGTGTCCCAAACCACCGCATTGATGATGAGTAGTTGAAAGAATATTTTTATCGGGGACAAGATGACAATAATAAACAGTGCTTGATACGATTGCGGGTGGTTCTTATGGTGAGTGAACTTATTCAGAGATCGGAGAGAAGTTAGAGAAAATCTCCTGCAACAATAAATCTTGGAGCACTAGGAAGTCAGATACTGGGAGAAACACCTTTGCAGTGCAAGCTACACACAATCCGGACACCGATGAGATTCGTGAAGAGATGGCGCAAATGAGAACTCATCTCGGGTTGGTTTTGAAACATGTTACTAAAGGTGCGGAGAAGGTAAATGCTGTGAGTTATTTGACTAAACCACCACCGCCAAATGATGAGTACTACTATGAAGAGGATTCTTATGCAGTGAATGAGCAGACGGGGGGTTTTCGACCGAACGCCCAAGGCTCCAATCAGGAGAATTGGCGCCAAGGTCAAGGAAATCAAGGTCGAAACTATGGGAATTACAATAGATAAGGCCATTATGTTCGAGAAGGAAATTACAACCGCGACAACAACTTCAACCGGGGTAACTATGGTAACTGAAACGATTGAAGTGGGCCCTATGTTCCGCCTTAAAATCGGGAAGTTGCTCCTAGGGATGGTGGAGGTAGTATGGCGCGAATTAAAGATATGCTACAAAAGATGATGAGGAGGTTTGACGCTAGTGATGAGCACGCCAAGGAGTTGAGAGGTGATTTGGCTAATATTGGGCAAAAGGTGGATGCACGTACAGTCTTAGTAAAGAATCTTGAGTTGCAAATGGCCCAATTGTCTACTACGGTGAACCCTCGTCAACCGGGTACTCTTCCTAGCAACACCGTCCAAAATTAGAAAAATGATGGACATTGTATGGCAGTCACTACTCAAGGGGTTAAGCAAACCAGTGATCCACATATGCTGTCTGGCGTAGAAGATGAGGTGAGAAAAAATGATAAGGAGGTAGAAGCTAGTGGTGAGTTGGTAGACGAAGCGGTGAAAGAAGCAGAGATGCCCAAAAAGGTGATCCCCGTGCCTAGACCACCAGCACCATTCCCGCAAAGATTGGTGAAGAAGACTGAGGATGGTAAATACTGGCGTTTTATTACTATGTTGAAACAGTTTTCCATCATTGTCCCTTTGATAGAATCTCTTGAACTAATGTCTGGTTATGTCAAGTTTATGAAGGATATGGTTACAAAGAAGAGATCGGTAAGTTTTGAAGATGATGACCGAATGCAACATTGTAGTGTTATTGCTACAAGGTCTCTTGTGCAAAAGAAAGAAGATTCGGACGCCTTCACTATTCCATGTACCATCGGTTTGTTACACTTTGCTAAAGCACTATGTGATCTAGGTGCAAGCATTAATCTCATGCCTCTCTCTATTTACAAGAAATTGGGCTTGGGTGACCCAAAGCCCACTGCGATGCGGTTACTGATGGCCGATCGAACGGTGAAGAGGCCTATTGGGATACTACATGATGTGTTATTCAAGGTTGAGTCATTTATATTTCCGGCCGATTTTGTGATTCTTGACTGTGAGGTGGATTTTGAGGTACCTATTATTCTTGGGAGGCCGTTCCTTGCTACCGATCGTGCCTTGGTTGACATGGAAAAGAGGCGGATGAAGTTTCGGTTAAACAATGAAGAAGCGACTTTCAACATTTGTAGGTCCATGAAGCAGAGTGGTGAGCTCCAAACGGTATCTGCTATATCCTACAGGGTTGAGAGTACATCTGAGGTACAAATAGAAGAGCGCCTCGGTGTTGAGGCACTAGCAGCAGCGATCATGAATTTTGAGAGTGATGGTATTGAAGAGTATGGGTCGTTGGTTGCGGCACCTGATCAAGGTGAATTTCGGTTCAAACCAAAGAAATTGGAGTTAGATATGAAGCATCGCGAGTCTCCACCCGCGAAACCATCTATTGAGGAAGCCCCAAAATTAGAGCTTAACGCTTTGCCAGTAATCATTGCATCGGATTTGAATGTGGAACAAGTAGAGTGTCTGATAGAAGTGTTAACAAGGTTCAAACCAGCCATTGGTTGGACTATTGCGGACATTATTGGGATCCCACCCAGTATTTATTCACACAAAATCCAACTCATTCCCGATCACAAGCCATGTATTGAGCACCAATGACGTTTGAATCCACCTATACAAGAGGTAGTTAAGAAGGAGATTATTAAGTGGTTGGATGTCAGAGTCATATATCTTATTGTAGATAGAAGTTGGGTATGCCCTGTTCAGTGTGTGCCAAAAAAATAAGGGAATGACAGCGGTCCCTAATGATAAGAATGAGCTTGTTCCATTGAGGCTGGTGACCGGATAGAGAGTTTGTATGGATTACCAAAAGTTGAATGCATGGACTGAGAAGGACCATTTTCCTATGCCCTTCATGGATCAGATGTTAGATAGGCTTGCAGGAAAAGGGTGGTATTGTTTTCTTGATGGATATTCGGGTTACAATCAAATCTCTATTGCACCGGAGGATCAATAGAAAACCACCTTTACTTGCCCTTATGGGACTTCCGCATTCAAGAGGATGCCTTTTGGGTTGTGTAGTGCACCAGCCACTTTTCAGAGATGTATGATGTCGATATTCTCCGATATGGTGGAGGACACTATTGAAGTGTCTATGGATGATTTTTCAGTTGTTGGCGACTCCTTTGATCGTTGCTTGAGTCACTTGACCGAAGTCCTCAAAAGGTGTGAAGATTGCAACCTTGTGCTATATTAGGAGAAATGTCACTTCATGGTGAAAGAGGGTATTGTATTGGGCCATCGCATCTCAGAGAAGGGGATAGAGGTTGATTGAGCAAAAGTAGAGGTTATTGAGAAACTTCCTCCACCCATCTCTGTAAAAGGTGTGAGAAGTTTTCTTGGGCATGCGGGCTTCTATCGGAGATTTATTAAGGACTTTTCAAAAATTCCACATCCTCTGTGCAAGTTACTTGAGAAGGAATGTAACTTTTATTTTGATGAATCCTCTCTAAAGGCATTTGGAGAATTGAAGCAGAAGTTGGTGTCTGCGCCCATAATTTTTTCCCGGATTGAAGTAAGCCATTTGAGGTGATGTGTGATGCTAGTGGGGTTGCTCTTGGTGTGGTGTTGGGACAAACAAGGGATAAAATCCTTCACCCCATTTATTATACTAGTAAGGCCTTGAATGAAGCACAAAAGAACTACGCGGTGACTGAGCAAGAGCTCCTTGCGGTGGTATTTGCTTTAAAAAAAATTCACTCCTATTTGCTGGGCACAAGAGTTATAGTGCATACTGACCATTCCACTTTGAGGTATTTGATGGCAAAGAAGGATGCGAAACCGAGGTTGATTAGATGGGTGCTACTATTGCAAGAGTTTGATTTTGAGGTGAAATATAGAAAAGGGACCAAAAATCAATTTTCTGATCACTTGTACAGATTAGACGATGAATCTATGCGAGAGTTGGGTGAAAAGGCCAAAATTGATGACACCTTCCCAGATGAGCATGTATTGGCCGCTTCTCATGACTTGATTCCATAGTTCGCCGATTTTGCAAATTATCTGGCTAGTGATATCGTCCCATTGGATTTGTCCTTTTATCTGAGGAAAAAGTTCATGCATGATGTGAAAAAGTTCTTTTGGGATGAGCCTTACTTATACCGGAGTTGTGCTGATGGGCTTATTCGCCGCTGTGTGCCGGAAGTTGAGATGCTAAGTGTTTTGAAGGCATGCATTCATCACCGGTGGGTGTACATCATAGTGGTATCTGGACTGCCCATAAGATTTTGCAGTGTGGGTACTATTAGCCAACCATCCACCAAGATGCTCATAAGTTCGCCAAGGCATGTGATAGGTGCCAAAGAGATGGAGATATTTCGAGAAGGCAAGAGCTCCCTTTGAATCCCATTCTAGTAATTGAGTTGTTTGATGTTTGGGGCATTGATTTTTTGGGCCCGTTTGTGAGTTCTCATGGGATGAAATATATTCTTGTGGCGGTGGATTATGTTTCAAAATTTGTAGAAATCATAGCACTTGCCAACGATGAAGGGAAGAGTGTCACCGCGTTCTTGAAAAAGAACAGATTTTCCAGATTTGACACACCTAGGGTTATTATCAGTGATGGGGGGTCCCACTTTTGCAACAAGTTGTTCAAAGGGCTCTTGGAGAAATATGGGGTTCTCCACAATGTAGACACCCCGTGCCATCCACAAACTAGTGGGCAAGTTGAGGTGTTCAACAGAGAAATCAAGCAGATCCTGTCGAAAATGGTGAATGCTAATAGAACGGATTGGTCAAGGAGGCTTGATGATGCTCTTTGGGCTTACCGGATAGCATATAAGACTCTCATAGGTATGTCTCCATACCAACTTGTATATGGGAAGGCTTGTCACTTGCCGGTTGAGTTAGAGCACAAGGCCATGTGGCCGATGAAAAATTGAAGATGGATTGGAATGAAGCAGTGGAACAGAGACTTAATAGGTTGAATGAGCTTGATGAGTTTTGTCTAAAAGCATATGAAAGTTCAGCCCTCTACAAAGAGAAGATGAAGAAGTATCATGACCAAAAGATTGAGAAGCGCGAATCTGTAGTTGGTGATTTGGTACTTCTGTTTAACTCTAGGCTGCGCTTGTTTCTGGGCAAACTCAAGTCCAAATGGACTGGTCCATTCTTGATCACTAAAGTGTTCCCACATGGAGCGGTTGAGTAGGAGAACAAGGAGGGTACAAGGTTCACATTAAATGGGCAAAAAATCAAGATCTACCTCGGGCATGCGGAGAGTGCCAATGAAGTGGTTGAGACATACCACATTGATGAAGTTTGAGTAATCAAGAGTCTTGCGTCGTGCCGCGACATTAAATCAAGCGCTTATTGGGAGGCAACCCAATGTATATCCTCTAGCCAATAATAGGTTTTTGTTTTCTTGGTAGGAATATTTGCATTCTTTTGTTTCGTTGTGTTTTACTCAATGTCATGTGTAATTTTCTTTTATAGTTTTTTAGTCTGTTGGCTAGAGACTAGTTTAGGGTCCATGTCTAAAAAAAGTGTCCAGAAAACACAAAAAGAATGGCTTAATGGGTTCTCAATGTGCAGGGAACAAACTACAAGAATTTTGCAGAAATTGGTCTGGTACACAGATCTACGGACCAACGGACAGGCCGTCGTCCCATCGACGGACCGTCGATGGGTCCGTGGATCCCACGTATGTTTTTAAGTTTTGTCTAAGCTAGATCACAATCGACGGACCAGTCGACGAACCATCGATTGCCTTACGGACCGTCGATGGGGTACCGTTAGTTCACAAAAAAACCAGTGACCTGACCCGACCGGCTATATAAGGTCATAACTGTTCATTTACCCTCCCACATCTTTTCAAATTCCCCTCAACCGTTTCCCTCCCTTATTCTCTTAACTCCCCATTAACTCCCACAATCACTCACTCAATTTTTCTTCAGATTTCCAACCCTCCCAAACTCCTACAATTTCCCAAACCCTACCCTCCCCAGTTTCTCCTCCATTCCCATTGTTTCTCTGGTCGGTGTTTGAAGTCGGGCAGGTAGGTTGGTGTTGTAAGATCACCCACTCATTCACTCCACTACAACTCTCAGGTATATCATTCTCCTTTGCTCAAAGAATTCTTGTTCATTTGCTTATGGAAACGATTAGTTTGTATGTGGGTCTTGACTTAGGGACATAATTGAACGTTGAACTTGTTAAAATTAGGTTCCACGTCCCTTAGAATGATAGAAAGTGAATGGGTTGGGGGTGGAGTCTGCGTATGGTCTATTTTTTGTTGTCTTTTTCCGACTTAGGGCTTGTTAGTCTCTTAGAATATTAAAATTGGCAAAATCAAAGCCCTAGGGATGACGAATTGGTTGTTGCTTGTTATTGCATGTTGGGTGCACTATTGTGTGCTTGAAATTGTCTTTTTTTGGGGGAAAACCAAGTCCCAAATCCTATCTATGACCAATAGAACGAGATCCCATCTACGGACCGTCGCTTGATCGACGGACCGTCGATGGGGTCCGTCGATGGTTCGCCTTTGAACACTGCTAATTGTGGAATGATGTACCTGTAACAACCCTAAAATGACCATGCTAAGTAATGCCTAATATATCTAGAATGCCTAGATTAGACCAAGTTCACATGGATTGATGCGCGTAAAACCAGACCTCTGAACCCTTGCAATAGCCAAACCAACCAACTTGGTTAGTTATTTGAGCTAGTAAAGGTTGGGTACAGCCATGTAAGGCACCCGAATATGAAAATTTACCCGGATGAGTCTTAACCGGACTTAAAAAGGGGTAATCTTAAGTTTGGAGGGTCTAAGGGTAAAATGGTCTTTTCCAGGATAAGAGTAGTATTGTAATTACCCTAAATAATTAATTAATTAATTAATTAATATGGTTAAGGTGCAATTTGGGTAGAGGTGGCCAAAATTGACCCTTTAAGCAAAATCTTGCTCCACCCGGGTTCGAGCCTTAGTGGAAGCAATCAGATTTAATTGATTTAATTGTATTTAGTGAATTAGTTAAGTTTAACTAAGTCTCCACCTAACTATCCTAATCCTCTCATTCTCACGTCTCTCACTCTCATTCTCACATTTTTAATCAGTAAAAGAATTGAAAATAATAGTTCTTCACTCTTGAAGAACTTACACAAAAAAACTCAAACGAAAAGCTAAGCTAAAAACGAAAATCAACAACATTCTTCTCGACGGATTGTGTTTGGGATTTTGGTGGTGAGGCAGTAGTGTCGTGGGAATAGGCAGCATTGAAACAAGTGTGGAACGACATTAAGGTATGGGTTTTCTTCGCTCTTGGTCCCTTTCTTAAGAGACCCCTAAGTTCAGTTTAAATTCCAATCGAGAAACTAAGGTTGTCCCCGTTGCATGCCCCTGTCATCATATCCTTTGAAAGATTCAAGTATGCATTGGTATGACTTCTGGTAGATTATTTTAGGGTTGGTTGTGATTACGTGTTTGAATGTGTATTCAGAATTATATAAAAATGAAAGAAGTGTTTCCGAAAATGAGTGATATGTTAACTTGTGAGTGCACGTGTGTACTGGGACTTGGTCTCGGCTAAGAGCATGAAATTTGGCATGATTAAATTGTTGTATTTTACATGTATGAATATGTTAAAAATGTGATGTTCATATAAGTTCAAGGTTGCTGAATTAAATGAAAATTCTTGATTGAAAGTAATCTTGAAAATGCTCCTAAAGATCTCCCTAAAAACTACTCGAAATGTCTTATTGTTTAACGTGAAAGAGGGTGAGAAAATGGACTGCAAAAAGGTGATTAAATTCTTGAAAGTAACCATGAAAACTTACCTAAAGATGCACTAGATGTAACACGAAAATTTATCCTAAATCTAATATTTAAAAGTTGAGAAAAATGGACTGCAAAAGAGGGTGAACAAATTTCCAGCATTCTGGAAATTTGTTTTTTTTGGCAGCTTACTGTAAAAAGTCACGTTCAAAAAAAAATTTTTTTAATGCTTGAGGTCAGTGGGGATTGAACCCAAGACCTCACCATATACATGTTATAAAAATTAAATAATAAAATGTGGTAAGGGGGATTCGAAATGGGATAACGTTCAAGTGAAAGGGAAGGGGGGAAATGAAAGAAAATGAAGTGAGGCGTGTGGGGTTCGAACCCACAATCTCTTGGCCGGATGAAGCAGAGAGGAGAAAAATGAAATAAAGAAATAATAAAAATGAGGTATGTGGGATTCGAACCCACAACCTCTTGGCCGAATGAAAAGTTAAGGAGAAAATGCAATTAAAATAAAGTGAGGCTGTGGGGGGTCGATCCCACACCCTCTTAATCTAAACGAATGAATCAAGTAAATAAAGGAAAAAGAAAAGAATGGTGGCATGGGGATTCGATCTTGGGTTCCCCAGGACGAAATGTTTGAGATAAAAATCAAGAAAAATAAGATGAGGTGAGTGGGGATTGAACCCACAACCTCTTGGATAGGTGAGAAAGTTAAGAGAAAAACTAAGAGAAATAAAATGAAGTTGTGGGGGATCGATCCCACAACCTCTTTGCCTTAAACGAGAAAGAGAGGAGTGAAAAGAAAGAAAATATTATTGGGGTGATGGGGATCGACCTAGGGTCCCCCAAATCTGAAAAATGTAAGTACCAAGTTTAATATAAGATTAAGTGTTGGTCAAGAAATTCGAAATGGTTCCCTTGCCCAATTCCGTATTGACACATAAGTCTTACATGATTAAATATTTAATGAATGCTGCCTATAGGAATCCAATTGAGACCTTGGCATACTTACAAGATGCATAAGTCTTGTACCACATAATCTTAGGCAATATAAATCACTTAAATGAACAATGAATGAAGCCTCATGGCTTGTGTGTGTGGACTCATAAGTCCAGCGTACGTTTATAAAGTTAGTGAACCTAAGATGTTATGTGATGAATGATGAGACCCCAGAAGGGTTAAGAAAGAGTATGAAACACACTAAAAGGCCAAGTGCATTGGCATATGATGAAATCAACATTCACGTAAAAAGGGGTGAGTAATTATGAAAGGCAAATGTGCTAAGATTAATGAATGTGGTGACAACATGATAAGTGGCTAATGTGAAACATGAGAGCAATCTCAAATGAGCCTAAGTAAATGTTACCAAAACGTACTCACCTATGAAAGTGTAAAGTTAGTGAAGAGACCAGTCTCTATGAATACTCTAATGAAAGTATTAAAGTTAATGCATACTTAATACTAATGCTGAGATGAGAAATCATCTAATGAGCAATGATGTCCTCATGATAGAAGCCAGCTTCTATGATGTATGAGATGAATGTAATGGAACTTTATACTGAGCACCGATAGGCTAGCTATGAGTGTCGATTCCTTCTTTCGGGAAGGCCGAGGTTCGTGTAATTCTCATGAGATGAGACTGTCCGTCCAGACGGGTATGGGTCTCCTTATATCTCCTAGTCTTTGAACCTATGCAGCCAACATAGGGATCTAACAGGGTTCAATCCCCTATATAAGCTAGCATGTTTTTGGTTTCACTTTGACCGGTGATTCCACCTCTTTTCGATGTGGGGTAGACATAGGATTTCATGGAGCTCACATGATCTATGTCGGTTAAAGTTAAGGTTCCCAAAGAAAGAATGAGGCCAACCTCATGTAATGCACACAATGAAATGAACGATACCAAAGGTGTTTGGGTAGGATAATCAAGAGGTGAACTAGACATATGTAATGACACTAGGTCATTCTTAGTCATTGCACACTGAACCCAATGAGAGTCTTAAACTACATCCTAGGTATAGCTGGTGTTTACACTAGCCTATGAATGAAATAAAATGAAGTACGTATGAATGAATGAAGCAGACTCTGTGTTTGGTAAAGAAGGCTCCCTAGTTGAGGTCTCATATGTAGATCCCTCATTTTCGGAAGTCCTAATGTTAAGTCCATGATTCCAAGGTCTCATGGCATATGAACGAATGAAATGAAATATGATATGTGTTATATGCAATATGTTATGTGCTATATGCAATATGTTATGTGATGTGTGCGATATGATACGTATGATGATGCATGTTACTCTCATGGCATGACTTTCCTAATCCGATTTTGGCAAGTACACTGACTTGACTTTCCATAAGTCATATCGTTAGGAGAGAGTTATTCTATATCATGCATGTTCGTGGTGTGTGCTTGCACATACCCATACTTAGTACAAGTGTGTACTAATCCCATACATTTACCTACTTTTAGGTGCAGGTGCAGCTGGACGTTAGAGCTTACGAGTCGACGCAGAAGTTATCCGTACGTGGAGCTTTCATCCGGATTTGGTAGGCTCTCATGCTTTCGAGGATGCTTGCTATTTTATTCTAGCATTAGATGTAGGCATTAGCTAGTGGAGTATGTTCCACTAGTGTTTCTTTCCCAGTTATTTTCATACATTGTATTGGTGCCATTTTTGGGAACTCTATATTTTTATAGAGATATGACTATGTCTTTCATTTGATTATCTTGATATTAGATGGTTGTTGTGAACGCTTATGAGTTTACGTAGGTAGTATTATGCGAGATCAATGTTTTTCAATATAAAGTTCAAGCAAACAAAAGTTCAAATTTTCTGCTAAAATTGACCTAGATGAAGTAACGACGACGTATGTAGGCTTGTCTGCGACCTCTGAGAGGTCAATGACGCCGGTCTCGTCTGGGGTCTAGATTCCGGTCATGACAAAGTTTGTAACAGAGCATTAGGTTAAATTCCGAGGATAATAAGTTCACATCAACCACATCGAGTAGTTTCTAAGTCATAGTAGTGAAGTGCACCACTATCCTGAATTAGAGACTGCATGATGCATAGGAAAAATTCCTTTTTCTAATCTTATCGTGCTATCTAGAGCTTTGACACTTTGTGTGATTATAAGTATCTAACTTTCTTCTTGTATGAGCACGTACAGGGATACATACAAGAATTAAGATGGTCAAGTGGTCTAAGGCGCCAGAATCAAGATCTAGCCTTCCCAAGAAGGGGCAATAATGGAAATGCCCAGCATGAACGCAACATGTGTGGTGAGTGTGGCTGTTCGCATGGAGGTGAGTGCATGGTAGGTTCTAAAAGCCTGCTATGAATACTGATGAAGAGGAAAAAGCTAAGTTGGCTGCATACCAACTCAAGGATATGGATTAGGTATGGATTTTCTTCATAAGTGTTATGTCACCCTAGACTGTCGAAATAGGGTAGTAAGGCTTCAGTTTCCAAATAAGTTAGAGTATAAATGGGCAGGGCGTGGATCAATCCAACAAAGCCATATAATTTCAAATCTTAAGGCCAACAAGATGTTATCTAAGGGGTTAGATATATTACTCCTAAGGCTGGTTTTGTTTAAGAAACTCTAAGTTTTAGTGCAATAGTCGACTTAGTGTTGTAAGTCCAAAATCGTATATGTAATAATTTCAATATGTGAGTTAAAATGAATTCTTGTTTGCATGTCATGTTGTTGTTTTTGTATAGCGTGGACATGATTATTTTTTTGTGTTGCATGAGTTGTGAGGTGCATCAAGTTAAGTGCGATTGAGAATGAAGTTCCTCAATCTCAAACATGAAGTTTCAGATAAGCTTGAGTAATATGCATTAACCAGAGTAAGTGTGAAACAGAAATTCACAAAGAGCAAAGTCTCAAGTATGTTAAAATATTTTCAAAAATCACCCTCTTTATTTTAAAATGAGTGTCATTCGGGGACGAATGTTCCTAAGGGGGGATAATGTAACAACCCTAAAATGACTATGCTAAGTAATGCCTAATGTATCTAGAATGCCTATATTAGACCGGGTTCACACGGATTGATGCGCGTAGAACCATACCTCTAAACCCTTGCAATAGCCAACTCAATCAACTTGGTGAGTTAGTTGAGCTAGGAAAGGTTGGGTCCAGCCATGTAGGGCACCCGAATATGAAGATTTACCCGGATGAGTCTTAACCGGACTTAAAAAGGGGTAATCTTAAGTTTGGAGGGTCTATGGGTAAAATGATATTTTCCAGTCGAAGGGTAGTATTGTAATTACCCTAAATATTAATTAATTAATTAATATGGTTAAGGGGCAATTTGGGTAGAGGTTGCCGAAATTGACCCTTTAAGCAAAATCTTGCTCCACCCGGGTTCGAGCCTTGGTGGAAGCAATGATTTAATTGATTTAATTGTATTTAGTGAATTAGTTCAATTAATTAATATTTAATTTTCTGATTTAAGTAAAGGAAAAATCAGATTTTTAATAAAAAATAATAATAATAAAATTAATAAATAATGAGGAGTCCTAGTTTGACTAGTCTCCACCTAACTCTCCTAATCCTAATCCTCTCATTCTCACATCTCTCACTCTCATTCTCACATTTTTTTATCATTAAATGAACTGAAAATAATAGTTCTTCACTCTTGAAGAACTTACACACAAAAACTCAAACGAAAAGCTAAGCTAAAAACGAAAATCAACAACATTCTTCTCGACGGATTGTGTTTGGGATTTTGGTGGTGACGCAGTGGTGTCGTGGGAATAGGCAGCATTGAAACAAGTGTGGAACGACATTAAGGTATGGGTTTTCTTCTCTCTTGGTCCCTTTCCCAAGAGACCCCTAAGTTCAGTTTAAATTCCAATCGAGAAACTAAGGTTGTCCCCGTTGCTTGCCCCTGTCATCAGATCCTTTGAAATATTCAAGTATGCGTTGGTATGACTTCTGGTAGATGATTTTAGGGTTGGTTGTGATTACGTGTTTGAATGTGTATTCGGAATTATATAGAAATGAAAGAAGTGTTTCCGAAAATGTGTGATATGTTAACTTGTGAGTGCACGTGTGTACTGGGACTTGGTCTCGGCAAATAGCATGAAATTTGGCATGATTAAATTGTTGTACTTTACATGTATGAATATGTTAAAAACGTGATGTTCATATAAGTTCAAGGTAGATTGAAAGTAATCTTGAAAATGCACCTAAAGATCTCCCTAAAAACTACTCGAAATGTCTTAATGTTTAACGTGAAAGAGGGTGAGAAAATGGACTGCAAAAAGGTGATTAAATTCTTGAAAGTAACCATGCAAACTTACCTAAAGATGCACTAGATCTTACACGTTTATCCTAAATCTAATATTTAAAAGTTGAGAAAAATGGACTGCAAAAGATAGTGAACAAATTTCCAGCATTCTGGAAATTTGTTATTTTGGCAGCATACTGTAAAAAGTCACGTTCAAAAAAATATTTTTTTTAATGCTTGAGGTCAGTGGGGATTGAACCCAAGACCTAACCATATACATGTTATAAAAATCAAATAATAAAATGTGGTAAGGGGGATTCGAAATGGGGTAAAGTTCAAGTGAAAGGTTAGGGGGAAAGTGAAAGAAACTGAAGTGAGGCGTGTGGGGTTCGAACCCACAACCTCTTGGATGGATGAAGCAGAGAGGAGAAAAATGAAATAAAGAAATAATAAAAATGAGGTATGTGGGATTCGAACCCACAACCTCTTGGCCGAATGAAAAGGTAAGGAGAAAATGCAATTAAAATAAAGTGAGGATGTGGGGGTTCGATCCCGCACCCTCTTAATCTAAATGAATTAATCAAGTAAATAAAGGAAAATGAAAATAATGGGGGCGTGGGGATTCGATCTTGGGTTCCCCAGGCCAAAATGTTTGAGATAAAAATCAAGAAAAATAAGATGAGGTGAGTGGGGATTGAACCCACAACCTCTTGGATAGGTGAGAAAGTTAAGAGAAAAACTAAGAGAAATAAAATGAAGTTGTGGGGGATAGATCCCACAACCTCTTTGCCTTAAACGAGAAAGAGAGGAGGGAAAAGAAAGAAAATATAATGGGGGTGATGGGGATCGACCTAGGGTCCCCCAAATCTGAAAAATGTAAGTACCAAGTTTAATATAAGATTAAGTGTTGGTCAAGGGATTCGAAATGGGTTCCCTTGCCCAATTCCGTATTGACACATAAGTCTTACGTGATTAAATATTTAATGAATGCTGCCTATAGGAATCAAATTGAGACCTTGGCATACTTACAAGATGCATAAGTCTTGTACCACATAATCTTGAGCAATATAAATCACTTAAACGAACTATGAATGAAGCCTCATGGCTTGTGTGTGTGGACTCATAAGTCCAGCATACGTTTATAAAGTAAGTGAACCTAAGATGTTATGTGATGAATGATGAGACCCCAGAAGGGTTAAGTAAGAGTGTGAAACACACTAAAAGGCCAAGTGCATTGGCATATGATGAAATCAACATTCACGTAAAAAGGAGTGAGTAATTATGAAGTGCAAATGTGCTAAGATTAATGAATATGGTGACAATATGATAAGTGGCTAATGTGAAACATGAGAGCAATCTCAAATGAGCCTAAGTAAATGTTACCAAAACGTACTCACCTATGAGAGTGTAAAGTTAGTGAAGAGACCAGTCTCTATGAATACTCTAATGAAAGTATTAAAGTTAATGCATACTTAATACTAATGCTGAGATGAGAAATCATCTAATGAGCAATGATGTCCTCATGCTAGAAGCCAGCTTCTATGATGTATGAGATGAATGTAATGGAACTTTATACTGAGCACCGATAGGCTAGCTATGAGTGTCGATTCCTTCTTTCGGGAAGGCCGAGGTTCCTGTCATTCTCATGAGATGAGACTGTCCGTCCAGACGGGTATGGGTCTCCTTATATCTCCTAGTCTTTGAACCTATGCAGCCAACATAGGGATCTAACAGGGTTCAATCCCCTATATAAGCTAGCATGTTTTTGGTTTCACTTTGACCGGTGATTCCATCTCTTTTCGATGTGGGGTAGACACAGGATTTCATGGAGCTCACATGATCTATGTCGGTTAAAGTTAAGGTTCCCAAAGAAAGAATGAGGCCAACCTCATGTAATGTACACAATGAAATGAACGATACCAAGGGTGTTTGGGTAGGATAATCAAGAGGTGAACTAGACATATGTAATGACACTAGGTCATTCTTAGTCATTGCACACTGAACCCAATGAGAGTCTTAAACTACATCCTAGGTATAGCTGGTGTTTACACTAGCCTATGAATGAAATAAAATGAAGTACGTATGAATGAATGAAGCAGACTCTGTGTTTGGTAAAGAAGGCTCCCTAGTTGAGGTCTCATATGTAGATCCCTCATTTTCGGAAGTCCTAATGTTAAGTCCATGATTCCAAGGTCTCATGGCATATGAATGAATGAAATGAAATATGATATGTGTTATATGCAATATGTTATGTGCTATATGCAATATGTTATGTGATGTGTGCGATATGATACGTATGATGATCCATGTTACTCTCATGGCATGACTTTCCTAATCCGATTTTGGCAAGTACACTGACTTGACTTTCCATAACTCATATCGTTAGGAGAGATTTATTCTATATCATGCATGTTCGTGGTGTGTGCTTGCATATACCCATACTTAGTACAAGTGTGTACTAATCCCATACATTTACCTACTTTTAGGTGCAGGTGCAGCTGGACGTTAGAGCTTACGAGTCGACGCAAAAGTTATCCGTACGTGGAGCTTTCATCCGGATGTGGTAGGCCCTCATGCTTTCGAGTATGCTTGCTATTTTATTCTAGCATTAGATGTAGGCATTAGCTAGTGGAGTATGTTCCACTAGTGTTTCTTTCCCAGTTATTTTCATACATTGTATTGGTGCCATTTTTGGTAACTCTATATTTTTATACAGATATGAATATGTCTTTCATTTGATTATCTTGATATTAGATAGTTGTTGTGAACGTTTATGAGTTTACGTAGGTAGTATTAAGCGAGATCAATGTTTTCCAATATAAAGTTCAAGTAAACAAAAGTTTAAATTTTCCACTAAAATTGACCTAGATGAAGTAACTACGACGTATGTAGGCTTCTCTGCGACCTCTGAGAGGTCAACAACGCCGGTCTCATCTGGGGTCTAGATTTCGGTCGTGACAGTACCGTGGTTTCACAGTACTTTCAATGCTTTTTCCTTAAGTTTAGTGTGTGTCAAGGGCCTTTTTGTAGTAATTTTAATGTGTTTCTGTCTGTGTTTTGTAGAAAAGTTGTACAAAATAGAAATGTAGAAGGCTGTGCAAAAATCACTGCAGAAGTGACCCACAAAGCCATCGACGGCCCGTTGTCCCATCGACGGACCGAATGTGGTGACCGTCTATTGAAGGTTCAAGCATCTGGAAGCAACACGGGGAATTCTGAACAAGTGTGGGGCTACGAAAAGATCAACGGTCCATCGACTGATCGACGGACCGTGCTGGAAAATTGTTGATGTGATCAGAGACTGTCCCAGTACCCGATGTTGAAGAAACGCTAAGTATGGAACGATGATAAGCATCAACGGGCCGTAAGTTCATCGACGGACTGTGCTGTTGCACTGTCGATTGGATCAGAGAAGATGCAATCTGGAGGCTTAAAAAAGATGTTAAGTGTGGACCGATGGAAGCAGTCGACGGTCCGTCGTTTCATCGACGGACCGTCTGTGGGGGCGTCGATTGAAGCCGCGTTTTAGGACAAAATTTCCTTATTTTGAACTCCTTTTAATTTAGGACTTTGTTATTATAAATAGGGTTAAAAACCTCGTTTTTGGGGTTGGATCTTTTACTATTTTTTTCATACTTTTGTTCTTAGAGATTTGACTTTGCAACTTGGAAATTTATTCAAGTTTTCGCAATCGATTATCAAGTGAATTTTAATGTTTCAAGTGTTATTTCTGGATTTTCTTCAAACTTGTCAAAGTAAGTTCATGAATTATTGTTTATCAACTATGAATTGTGTTCTTCTAGGAATGGGTAACTAAATCTACAACTAGGGTTGTGGAAACCATGGGTGATTAACAAAGTAAAACTAGGTAAATAACAATTCTAGAATAGGTTCTTGCATGTATTGATAATTCTTTCGCTTAGAAGTCTTTTTAACGAGTGCATGATACGCTCAAATTATACTCCCCTAAAGAAGTATAAGCGGTCGTATCAAGTAAAGAACCCAAATGTTAGGTTGGGGTCGATCCCACGAGGAAAATAGTTTAGACTTAACTTTAATCTACGATTACTTCTATTTAGTCAAGTCCTTTCCGAAAACAAACAATTAAAGAGGGGATTTTGCGTAACAAAAGTAATTGATTAAGTCTAAGTAAACCAGTACCAAGTTCAAATATTTTATGTTTATCAAGTGATGAGAGAAACTAGGGTGTAAGTGTTTTCCATAGGTTCATAACGCAGTAACCCTAGCTATAACAACTTTTTCCTATTATATTGCATGCAAAGTGGTAAGTTATGTATCCCTAATTCCTTGGTCCGGCAACTAGGGAATTTCACTCCGCACCTTGGTCCGGCTACATGTGTATACTTTACAAAACCTTACCTTTTACCTCATATTAAGCATCACATTCAATGCATGGCTAAGTTACTACTTCGCACCTATTGAAACTAGTCTATTAGATAGTGTATACTAAATCTACGTTGATAATTCTTTTCTTATTATCTACATCCTTGGTCCGACAAGTAGAAACAAGGCGAGTTCTAACGTTGCCCACCGTTTAAAACACTTTTAAACGAAAGAATTATTAATACATGCAAGAAACTATTCTAGAATTGTTATTTAGCTAGTTTTACTTTGTTAATTACCCATTGTTCCCACAACCCTAGTTGTGGATTTAGTTACCCATGCAAAGTATTACACAATTCATGATTAATAAACAAGAAATCATATACTTACTTTAACAAGTTGAAGAAAATCCAGAAAATATCACTTGAATTAATGAATAATATTGTAAGAAACGATTTCGAAAAGTATAAGTATTTTCCAAAAACCCCAGTTTCTCTTCCAATAACAAAAGTCTCAAAAACAATAAAGAGTCTAACCCCAAAAATGAGGTTTTTAGTCCAATTTATAATAATAAAGTCCTAAAAATAAAAGGAGTTCTATTTAAGGAAATATTTGTCCAAATCGCGTCTGCCGTCGACGACCCTACTAACGGTCCGTCGATGAAACGACGGACCGTCGACAACTTCCGTTTGTCCATACTTCAAATCTTTTTCAGCTTCCACTTTTCAACACTTTCTATTACCATCGACGGACCAACAACAGGGTCCGTCAGTGGACCTACGGTCCGTCAATGAACTTCGTTCCTCCATACTTAGTAGTTTCTTCAAGTCGGGTACTGGGACTTCTTTCTGTTGCCATCGACGGTTAGCCATGACGGTCCGTCAGTGGGTCAACGGACTGTCGCTCCTTCCGTAGCCCCACACTTGGTCAGATTTCCCTAATTTGATTTAAGCTGCTTGGACCTTCAGTCGACGATCATCACCTATGGACCGTCACTGGGTCGACAGACCGTTGGTGTCTCCATTGTTCACCACTTCTGGAGATTTCAGCAGAGTCTTCAGCATTTTCGTTCTGAACAATTTTCCTGCAAGCACAGAGAAAAACACATTAAAACTACTACAAAAAGGCCTTAGACACACACTAAACTTAAGGAAAAAGCATTGTAAGTACCGTAAAACCACGGTAGATCAACACCCTCAACTTAAATTCGTTGTTTATCCTCAAGCGATGCACTATGACTCACCACAACACCTTTGTACAAAAGTATCTTCATTTAAGCTTTTGCAGTCATTTGACTATCAATCCCAATTTTTTCATTGTTTTTTTTATGCATGATATCAATTTTAGGCTCATTTATGTGGATCAGACCATGACAAAAATTCACCACGCACCGACACCTCTCATCTTTTATTTCTAACCAATGTACCAACTTTCCAATATTGCAACTAGTGTCCTCAGTTTAAAAACAACATCCTCCTTTTTTACACAGTGATTTCAATTTGAGTATAAGGATTATTTTTCAACACTCGCTCTCAGAACCACTTCACACCTAATTGATACCTGTCGCCATAGGCTTTACCTTATTTTCACTGCTTTAAGTTCACCATATTAGACTCTCAAGATCAGAATAGGACTTTCTTGGCTAGTAACGTAGGCTCAGGGTCAGGTAGGGTACATTTGGATGCATTTTAGTGGCTTTGCCATGAGTCAAGGTACACAATACCCAAAGTTGGGTCAGGGCCAGAAAAAGATTGGTTTCTGCATTAGCCACCCTCAGCTTATGCTTTTGGCATAAGCTGAGGTGCACATGTCCAAGGAGGGACCAGGGCCAACACATTGTACCCAGAAAAGATGAGTTGGGGTAGAAAAGAAAGGTCCATTGTAAGCTCAAATCATTTGTATCAAGGAGGATTATTTCATTTGGTTTTCTTTCATTTAGGCTAAATATTGACTATTTTGAACAAGGGCCTATGATCCTTTCCTAATTGTCTAACACAAGTTACTTTTTGCAGGACTAACCGGGCAAGTTCTAGCTAGGTACCAACGGTGGATTATTCAACTATCCTCACACTCACTTAACACCTCATTACCCTACTAGATTATCGGACACCTAGTTCGAGCGTTAGATTGAGGGTCATGCAATGGTGTATCTCTATGTCATGCTTAGAGACAACACATTGAATATTCACTATACCTAATCATGCAAAAATTCATTTTAGAACGGGATATCATTGTATTTTAGTCATCATGCTTCAGATTTCATACATACTTTGTACAAGGTAATAATATGCCGGTTCAACAGAAAAATAATCACTCTCTTGGGCGAAAAGAACAAAGGCAAGAAAACCCCAAGAGAGGATCATGAGTTAGGCTACTCAGACTTTACCCTAGCACTCACTTTCCATTTACCCCACCCCCAACAAAAAAGCATGCAGTTGTCCCCAATGCATAAGAAATACAAAAAAGGGTGGTAGGTGAAGCAAACCTGAGGCGCATAGCGCCGATGATCAATAAGCTGATGGGTCCGGTTTCTCGGAACCCGCTCTCTCAGAAGTAGGGACACCATCAGTAGTGTCCGCAACAATAACAGCACCCTCAGTAGTGCTCCTCTCAACATCAACAATCATGGATCTACACGCCCCAACAGCCAACTCATGAGCCCTCATCTGCCAGGCCTCCTCATCTATCAACGAGGCTCTTATAGCAGCCTCCAACTCAGTACGCTCTCTTTTCCTAGCACGAGCCTCATCACCCTCTCTAGACCGATGCCTCTTGGTCTGCTCACGTGGTGGCGCTGGTGGCGCAGTGGTGGTCTGGAACAGTGCAACAAGCATCGTATCCTCAGCAGTCTCTGCAAGTGTGACCTCAGACTCAGGTACCCGCGCATCCAAGATGGCATCCACGTCAGCCCTTATACTCGCCACACAGCCTAGAGAGTCGTCAAGTCAATAGTAGGGGCTGGCTGGGAGAGAACTCTCAACTCGAAGGCGTCAAGGCGCTGGTGGACTGCCATAATCTTTCTCTCAGTCTGCTGGGCAATCCTCTTCTCAATCTGCTCTTCCGCCTCAGCAATGGACTTCTGCATCCACGGCTGGATATGATGCAGCAG
Organism: Solanum sitiens; assembly: GCA_016801875.1. Lineage (NCBI taxonomy): Eukaryota > Viridiplantae > Streptophyta > Magnoliopsida > Solanales > Solanaceae > Solanum > Solanum sitiens. The sequence continues at coordinate 262,093 of JABWTJ010000519.1, forward strand.
TGTGTCCATATGGGCCTCTAACTTCTGGACCGTAGCAATCGGGACCAGTGCTGCAGATGGAGTGGAGCGGGAGGAACTCGGAGTTGTGCTAGTACCCGGGATAGACTCGACCGGGGTGGCGCCGATAGGCTCTGATGTACTCTAATTAGCCCATTGGGCTTGCTCTACCGTGTCCGCCAAGTTCTCACCTAGAGGTTGCACCTCTACTCTGGGCCCTCTGTGGGGTGCCACCTCATTTGCCTCATCCCAGATGAGGCATATGTCAACCGTCCCAGTAGGAATCCTAAGAACGTCAATATGCCATATGGGCACTCCAGCAGACCTGCATAACTAGAAAATCAAGCAGGGAAAAGGGTACGTGGTGGTGGACTTAAAGGCCCTCTCATGAATGACTGTCAGTAACAGACTCGGAATGTCCACGTCGAACCCGGCAACCAAAGCAGCTACCAATACTGCCCTATCCCATGTAACAATGTTGTCAGCAGCAGTGGAGGATAGGCAGTGACAGACCAATAGCCAGATAAATTTGGCCATGAATGTAAGGTTGGCCTTCTTGATGACCCCTCTGGGCTCCAGCACCCAATCTGCACCCTCGCCATCCATAGAAATGTGTTGGGCTATCCACCTCTTGGTGGTCTCTCTCAGCCCCAGATTACGCTGAAAATGGCCCTCCTTAATCAGCTTCCACCGATAGTCAAACTCGGGGGTAGGGGGCTCCCTGGTAGCATCTGCATCAGCACCGTATAAGAAACGGCGAATAGTGGATACAGAGATGTCCACCCTGCGCCCACGGACTCGAACATGATCAAGTGGTGCCTGTTTGGCGGGATTATACCGCCTATCCAATGAAGACCGGAGAGTCGCTACATAAGAAGCGTAGAAATCTCGCACCACCTCCGCTGTAGCGTCCAACGCTCCTAGACATCCACTCTAGTAGATGGCAGGTGAAAAGAGCATGTATGTCAGTGACAGAGTGGAGATTCCCTGTAAGAACTTGCCGCTCGACTGTCAGAGTCCAAGTCATGACCCCCTTGCCATTAAGCATCTTCGTATCCCTGTACACTTGGTATTGTCCTTGTACACACCACCGGTTGGGTTGATCAGCAACCGGTGCAGGGACGTCGGTCGGGGGTGCTGGAGTAGAATCTGCACTGTCAGCATCATTAGACGAGGCAGAGTGGGCAGGTACAGCAGGAACAGTGGGACCATGCGAAGCTAACGCTTTCTCAGACCCGGAAGCCTCCTCAAAACCGGACGCTCCCTCAGACCCAGAAGCCTCCTCGGAGCTAGACGCTCCCTCAGAAACCGCAGCAGAGCCAGACGCTGTGCTGGTCAGTGTGAGCTCCTCATCAGACTCGGAGGAAGTGACTACGTCGGACACCACCCTCTTGGGCGTGCTCCGAGAGGTCCTAGCAGCACGTGATGGTGTCTAGGTGCCTGGTGGCACGTATTCGAGGTCGCATTCATCGTTGGACGAGCCAATCACCAGCCGACGGGACGGGGCGACAGACTTGGAATGTCCTCGAGAGTAGACTATGTCTTGCTTGGGGGCCATTTGCACCTGCAAAGGAGCGAGTTATTAGTTTCATTGTAAACATCTGACACACCCAAGAGAATCAAGACCAAACTGCGAAACACAAAACACACTCCAGTTCAGAATTGCAGAACTGACCGACGGGCACTACAGACGGTCCGTCAATGGAATGACGGTCCGTCGGTAGGGTCCGTTGGATAACACTTAGCAAGTATTTTGAAAGTTGCAGGAATAAAGGTTCTATTAGAGACGATGGACCTGCAGGATGGTCAGTCGAGCCAGTGACGGACCGTAGGTCTGGTCCGTCGTTGGACACTTAGAAAATTTTTTAAAATGTTTGACATGCAAAGTTTCTGTTAAAGATGACGGAAGTGTAGGATGGTCCGTCGATCAAACGACGGACCTTCGACCATCCCCGTGGGTAGACACTTAGACTAAACTCTAGGAACCCTCAACAAATAGGGTTCTATTAAGGACGACGGATGAGCAGGACGGTCCGTCGATCAACCGACGGACCGTAGACCATATCCGTCGTTCCAGAGTTAGGCAAATATGGGGAGTGGCTATCGACAGACCCTATCGACAGTCCGTCGAATGACCGATGGTCCGTAGACGGGGTCTCGTACTGTTGGTCAGACAGATTATCTGGTAAGTCTTGGTTGGTACCCCAAAGAACAATGTTCAATCAAACTTAGATACATTATGTTCATCTAGCATTTAACAACCCAATTCGTCATTCCTAGGGCTTAGATTATCGAAATTTCAATCCTATATTCTAAAAGACCATCAAACCCTAAGTCGGAAACAATAACACTCAAAACACAGTACATTTAGACAATACACCCCCAACCCATTCACTTTCCATTATCCTAAGGGACTAGGAATTCAGTTTCAAAAATTCAAGCATGCAATTTTGTCCCAAAGTCAAGACCCACATATGTATTACATCAATTTAGCATGCAAATGAATGAGAATTCATTGAACAGATCAGAATGACATACCTGTGTACTGTAGTGGAGTGAATGAGGAGATGAATTTGTATATGAAACCACACCGAGCCAAATTTTGAACACTGACCGGAAGGAAGACAGAAGCAGATGGGAATTTGGAAGAGAAAACTTTCGGGATTGATGGGGATTTGGGGAAGAGGGAAATCAGAGTGTTTAAGGGGGGAGTAAATGGGTGAGGGAGTGAGGGAGTTGAAAGAAAATGGGGAGGGAAACGGTTGGAAAGGGGATTTGAAAGGGTGGGGGTAACTGAAAAGTTTAAAAATTCATTATATAGCCGGTCGGGTCATCGGGTAACTGGGTCTGGGGAACTAACGATTCCCCGTCGATAGACCGTAAGTCCATCGACGGTTCGTCGACTGTTCCATCGACTGTGCCCTAACTTAGAAAAATTAGAAATCATACCAGGGATCCACGAATGCCATCGACGGTCCGTCAATGGGACGACGGTCCATCGGTTGGTCCATCGATCATTGCACCAGACCAATTTCTGCAGATATCTGGTGATTTGGTCCCTGCACATTGAACACTCCATAAGCTAATCTTTTTGTGTTTTCTGGACACTTTTTGGACACGGACCCTAGTCTACTCTCTAGCCAACACTTTTAAAAGAAAATAAAAGAAAATGCATACTTGACATTAAGTAAAAAAAAATGAAATAATGCACTACTCCTATAAAATCAAGAAAAACCTATTGTTGGCTAGAGGATACATATTCGGTTGCCTCTCAATCAGCGCTTGATTTAACGTCGCGGCACGACGCAGGTATCTTGATTACTCAGACTTCATCAAGATGGTATGCCTCTCAATCACTTCATTCGCATTTTCCGCATGCCCTAGGTAGATTTTGATTCTTTGACCGTTCACCTTGAACCTTACACCCTCCTTATTCTCCAGCTCAACCGCACCATGCGGGAATACTTGAGTGATCACAAATGGACCAGTCCATTTAGACTTAAGTTTGCCCGGAAACAAGCGCAACCTAGAGTTGAACAAAAGCACCAAATCCCAAACCACAAAGTCGCGCTTCTCAATCCTTTGGTCATGGTACTTCTTCATCTTTTCTTTGTAAAGGGCTAAACTTTCATATGCCTTCAAGCGAAACTCATCAAGCTCATTTAACCCATTCAACCTTTGTTCCGCTGCTTCATTCCAATCCATCTTCAGTTTCTTTATCGCCCACATGGCCTTATGCTCTAACTCAATCGGCAAGTGACAAGCCTTCCCATATACAAGTTGGTATGGAGACATACCTATGGGCATCTTGTATGTTGTCCGGTAGGCCCAAATAGCATCATCAAGCCTCCTTGACCAATCCTTTCTACTCGCATTCACCATTTTTGCCAGAATCTGCTTGATTTCTCTGTTTGACACCTCAACTTGCCCACTAGTCTGAGGATGGTACGGGGTGGCCACATTGTGGCGAACCCCATATTTCTCCAACAACCCTTTGAACAACTTGTTGCAAAAGTGGGATCCTCCATCACTAATAATGGCCCTTGGGGTGCCACATCTGGAAAATATGTTCTTTTTTAAGAACGCGGTGACACTCTTCCCTTCATTATTTGCAAGTGCTATGGCTTCCACCCATTTTGACACATAATCAACCGCCACAAGAATATACTTCATCCCATGAAAACTCACAAAGGGGCCCATAAAGTCAATACACCACACGTCAAACAACTCAATTACAAGGATGGGATTTAAAGGGAGTTCTTGCCGTCTAGAAACACCTTCATCTCTTTGGCACCTATTACATGCCTTGGTGAACTCATGAGATCTTGGTGGATGGTTGGCCAATAGTAGCCACATTTTAAAATTTTATGGGCAGTCCGGATACCACTATGATGCCCACCCACAGGCGAGGAGTGGCATGCCTCCAAAACACTCAATATCTCAACTTCCGACACACAACGCTGAATCAGCCCATCGGCACAACTCCTATACAGATATGGCTTATCCCAAAAGAACTTTTTCACATCATGCATGAACTTTTTCCTTTGATGAAAGGACAAGTCCGATGGGACGATATCACTAGCCAACTAATTTGCAAAATCTGCGAACCATGGAATCAAGTCATGAGAAGCGGTCAATACATTCTCATCAGGGAAAGTATCATCAATTTCAGCCTTTTCACCCAACTCTTTGCATAGCTTCATCCTCTAATCTGGACAAGTGATCAGCAACTTGATTTTCGGTCCCTTTTCTATCTTTCACTTCAAAGTCAAACTCTTGCAACAGTAATACCCATCCAATCAATCTTGGTTTCGTATCCTTCTTTGCCATCAAATATCTCAAGGCAGAATGATCATTATGCATCATAACTCTTGTGCCAAGCAAATAAGAGTGAAATTTTTTGAAAGCAAATAACACCGCAAGGAGCTCTTGCTCAGTCACTGCATAGTTCTTTTGTGCTTCATTCAAGGCCTTACTAGCATAATAAATGGGGTGAAGGATTTTATCCCTTATTTGTCCCAACACCACACCAAGAGCAACCCCACTAGCATCACACATCACCTCAAATGGCTTACTTCAATCTGGGGAAAGAATTATGGGCGCAGACACCAACTTCTGCTACAACTCTCCAAATGCCTTTAGACAGGATTCATCAAAATAAAAGTTACATTCCTTCTCAAGTAACTTGCACAGAGGATGTGCAATTTTTGAAAAGTCCTTAATAAATCTCCGATAGAAGCCCGCATGCCCAAGAAAACTTTTCACACCTTTTATAGAGATGGGTGGAGGAAGTTTCTCAATAACCTCTACTTTTACTCGATCAACCTCTATCCCCTTCTCTGAGATGCGATGGCCCAATACAATACCCTCTTTTACCATGAAGTGACATTTCTCCTAATATAGCACAAGGTTGCAGTCTTCACACCTTTTGAGGACTTCGGTCAAGTGACTCAAGCAACGATCAAAGGAGTCGCCAACAACTGAAAAATCATCCATAGACACTTAAATAGTGTCCTCCACCATATCGGAGAATATCGACATCATATATCTCTGAAAAGTGGCTGGTGCATTACACAACCCAAAAGGCATCCTCTTGAATGCGGAAGTCCCATAAGGGCAAGTAAAAGTGGTTTCTCTTGATCTTTCGGTGCAATAGAGATTTGATTGTAATCTGAATAGCCATCAAGAAAATAATACCACCCCTTACCTGCGAGTCTATCCAACATCTGATCCATGAAGGACATAGGAAAATGGTCCTTCTCAGTCCATGCATTCAATTTCCGGTAATCCATACACACTCTCCATCCGATCACCGGCCTCATTGGAACAAGCTCATTTTTCTCATTAGGGACCACAGTCATTCCCCCTTTCTTGGGCACACACTGAACAAGGCATACCCAACTACTATCAGCGATCGAATATATGACTCCGGCATCCAACCACTTAATAATTTCCTTCTTCACTACCTCTTGCATAGGTGGATTTAGATGTCTCTGGTGCTCAATACTTCGCTTATGATCGGGCATGAGTTGGATTTTATGTGAACAAATATCATGAGGGATCCCAATAATATCCGCAATAGTCCACCCAATAGCTCTCTTGAACCTCTTCAACACTTCCACTAAACACTCAACTTGGTGCACATTCAAATCTGATGCAATAATAACCGGCAAAGTGTCACCTTTTCCCAAGAATACATACTTCAGATGAGGTGGTAGAGCCTTAAGCTCTAATTTTGGAGCCTCCTCAATAGATGGTTTCGCGGGTGGAGACTCGCGATGCATCATATCTAACTCCAATTTCTTGGGTTTGAACCGAACATCACCTCGATCAAGTGCCGCTACCAATGACCCATACTCTTCAATACCATCACTCTCAAAGTTCATAATCACTACCGCTAGTGCCTCAACACCAAGACACTCTTCCATTTGTACCTCAGACAAACTGTCAACCCTGTAAGATATCGCAGATACCGATTGAATCTCACCACTCTGCCTCATGGACCTACAAATGTTGAAAGTCGCTTCTTCATTGTTTAACCGAAACTTCAGCTGCCCTTTTTCCATGTCAACCAAGGCGCGACCGCTAGCAAGGAATGGCCTCCCAAGAATAATAGGCACCTCAAAATCAACCTCACAGTCAAGAATCACAAAATCGGCCTGAAATATGAATGTCTCCACCTTCACTAACACATTGTGGAGTATCCCAATAGAACTCTTCACTGTTCGATCGGCCATAAGTAACCACATCACAGTGGGCTTTGGGTCACCCAAACCCAACTTCTTATAGATGGATAAAGGCATGAGATTTATGCTTGCCCCAAGATCACATAATGCTTTAGCGAAGTGTAACAACCCGATTGTACATGGAATAGTGAAAGCACTCGGATCTTCTTTCTTTTGCACTAGAGACCTTGTAGCAATAGCACTACAGTGTTTCATCCTATCATCATCCTCAAAACTAATTGATCTCTTCTTAGTGACCATATATTTCATGAACTTGGCATAACCGGGCATTTGTTCAAGAGCTTCTATCAAAGGAACATTGATGGAAAGTTGTTTCAACATATTAATAAAACACCGATATTTACCATCCTCGGTCTTTTCACCAACCTTTGCGGGAATGGTGGTGGTGGTCTTGGAATGGGAGTCACCTTTTGGGGCTTCTCTGCTTCTTTTACCGCTTCATCTATCAACTCACCACTAGCTTCTACTACCTCATCTTCTCTTCTCACCTCATCTTCAACGCCAGACGGCATAGGTGGACCAATGGTTTGCTTACCCCCTCGAGTCGTGATTGTCATACAATGTCCATCATTTTTCAGATTTTGGATGGTATTGCTAGGAAGAGTACCCGGTTGACGAGGGTTCACAGTAGACGATAATTGGGCCATTTGCATCTCAAGATGCTTGATTGAGACTGCATGTGCATCCACTTTTTGCCCAATGTTAGCCAAATCACCTCTCAACTACTTGGCGTGCTCATTAATTGCGTCAAACCTCATCATCATCTTTTGCAACATGTCTTCAACTCGCACCATACTACCTCCACCATCCCTAGGAGCAACTTCTCGATTTTGAGGTGGAACATAGGGCCCACTTCGATCGTTTCTATTTCCATAGTTACCCCGGTTGAAGTTGTTATCGCGATTGTAGTTTCCTTCACAAACATAGTGACCCTCTCGGTTGTAATTCCCATAGTTTCGACCTAGATTTCCTTGACCTTGGCGCCAATTCTCCTGATTGGATCCTTGGGCATTTGGTCGGAAACCCCCTGTCGGCTTATTTACTGCATAAGAATCTTCTTCATAGTAAAATTCATCTACCGGCGGTGGTGGCTTAGTCAAATAATTCACCGCATTCACTTTCTCTGCACCCCCAGTGACATGTTTCAATACCAACCCAAGCTCAGTTCTCATTTGAGCCATCTCTTCACAAATATGATCTGTGGCTGGGTTGTGTGTAGCTTGCACTGCAAAGGTGTTTCTCCCAGTATCCGACTTCCTAGTGCTCCAAGCTTTATTATTTTGGGAGATTTTCTCTAACTTCTCAGCGATCTCTGCATAAGTACACTCCCCATAGGAACCACCCGCAACAGTATCAAGCACCGCCTTATTGTTATCATCTTTCCCCCGATAGAAGTACTCTTTCAGTGACTCATCATCAATGCGGTGGTTTGGGACACTTCTCAAGAATGAGGTAAACCTATCCCAAGAATTGCTTACTGACTCCCCAGGTAATGCCACAAAGTTGTTCACCCTGTCTTTGTGGTTGAGCTTTTTAGAAACTGGGTAATACCTTGCTAGGAACACATCCCTCAACTGCTCCCAAGTATAGATTGAATTGTAGGGCAACTCAGTAAACCAAATAGCAGCCTCTCCCGTCAGTGAGAGAGGGAACACTCTTAGCCCGATGGCGTCCATGTCCAAGTCAGGCCTCCCTACACAAATCTTACACACCGACCTCAGTTTGACGATGTGAGCATCAACCATTAAGCTACTAGTTACCACGAAAGTATGACCATGTGGTAGATGAGGTAGGACAAGTGGCCAGTCAGAGTCAGTGATGTTCACATTTCCCCTATAGTACTCTTGAGGGCGTGGGGCAGGAGGTTGCCTCCTCGGATTACCTTCACCAGGGTTATCTACAATCACTTGATTATGAGCATCAACCGGCGGAGGAAGATGAGGGTTTATCTCATCATCGATATTAGCAGAATTCTGTGGATTGTTCATTTGCGGAACGGTTCAGTTATGGATCAAGTGAAAGTATTGGTTCTCCTCGACTCCGTGTACTTGGCATACACTAAAGCTAGACCTGCGAGAGACAAAAAACAAAAAGAAAGTAAAATAAGGAAATTGTTGATTAAAATTTTAGTAATGTGCTTAAAGTTAATCTAAAAATTACATTCCCAGGCAGCGGCGCCAAAATTTGATACGCTCAAATTATACTCCCCTAAAGAAGTATAAGCGGTCGTATCAAGTAAAGAACCCAAATGTTAGGTTGGGGTCGATCACACGAGGAAAATGGTTTAGACCTAGCTTTAATCTACGATTACTTCGATTTAGTCAATTCCTTTCCAAAAACAAATAATTAAAGGGGGGATTTTGCGTAACAAAGTTAATTGATTAAGTCTAAGTAAACAAGTAGCAAGTTCAAATATTTGATGTTTATCAGGTGATGAGAGAAACTAGGGTGTAAGTGTTTCCCATAGGTTCATAACGCATTAACCCTAGCTATAACAACTCTTTCCTAGTATCTTGCATGCAAAGTGGTAAGTTATGTATCTCTAATTCCTTGGTCTGGCAACTAGGGAATTTCACTCCGCACCTTGGTCCGGCTACGTGTGTATACTTTACTAAACCTTACCTTTTACCTCATATTAAGCATCATATTAAATGTATGGCTAAGTTACTACTTCGCACCAACTGAAACTAGTCTATTAGATAGTGTATACTAAATCAACGTTGATAAATATTTTCTTATTATCTACCTACTTGGTCCGGCAAGTAGCAAAAAGGCGAGTTCTAACGTTGGCCACCGTTAAAAAGACTTCTAAACAAAAGAATTATCAATACATGCAAGAAACTATTCTAGAATTGTTATTTAGCTAGTTTTACTTTGTAAATTACCCATGGTTCCCACAACCCCAGTTGTGGATTTAGTTACCCATGCTAAGTATTACACAATTCGTGATTAATAAACAAGAAATCATATACTTACTTTAACAAGTTGAAGAAAACCCAGAAAATATCACTTGAATTAATGAATAATATTATAAGAAACGATTCCGGAAAGTATAAGTATTTTCCAAAAACCCCAGTTTTTCTTCCAATAACACAAGTCTCAAAAACAATAAAGAGTCTAACCCCAAAAATGAGGTTTTTAGTCCTATTTATAATAATAAAGTGCTAAAAATAAAAGGAGTTCTATTTAAGGAAAAATCTGTCCAAAACGCGTCTGCCGTCGACGACCTTACTTAACGACGGACCGTCGACAACTTCCGTCGGTCCATACTTCAAATCTTTTGAGCTTCCACTTTTCAACACTTTCTATTACCATCGACGGACCAACAGCACGGTCCGTCAATGTCCTTCGTTCCTCCATACTTAGTGGTTTCTTCAAGTCGGGTATTGGGACTTCTTTCTGTTACTACCGACGGTTAGCCATGATGGTCCGTCAGTGGGTCAACGGACCGTCTCTCCTTCTGTAGCCCCACACTTGGTCAGATTTTCCCGATTTAATTTTAGCTGCTTGGACCTTCAGTCGATGATCATCAGCTACGGACCGTCACTGGGTCGACGGACCATCGGTGTCTCCGTTGGTCACCACTTCTGCAGATTTTAGCACAGTGTTTAGCGTTTTTGTTCTGAACAGTTTTCCTGCAAACACAGAGAAAAACACATTAAAAATACTACAAAAAGGCGTTAGACACACACTAAACTTAAGTAAAAAGCATTAGAAGTACCGTAAAACCACGATACATCAGTGCACACGTTAGAACTCGCCCTGTTTCTACTTGTCGAACCAAGGGGGTAGTAAATAGGAAAATAATTATCAACATAGATTTAGTGAGACGCTATCTAATAGGCTAGTTTCGATAACTAAGACATACATCGAATATGATGCTTAATATGAAGTACATGTAAGGGTTAGTAACTTAAACGCACGTAGCCGGACCAAGATACGGGGTGAAATTCTCTAAATGCCGGACCAAGGATTTAAAGATACCTAACTTATCACTTTGCATGCAAGATACTAGGAAGGAATTGTTATAGCTAGGATTACTGCATTATGAACATATGGGGAACACTTACACCCTAGTTTCTCTCACAACTTGATAAACACCAAAGATTTAATCTTGCTACTTGTTTTACTTAGAAATAATTAAACACTTTTGTTTCACAAAACCCCCCCTTTTATTTAACTGTTTTCGGAAAGGACTTGACTAAATAGACGTAATTGTATGTTGAAGTTAAGTATAAACCATTTTCCTCATGGGATCAACCCTAACCTACTTGTTGGGTTCTTCATTTGATACGACCGCTTATACTTCAGTAGGGAAGTGCAATTTGAGCGTATCAAGGACGTATCGCACGCCGCGATAGTTACTATTATCGAGGGTCGTGTCGTGCACCGCGACAGATACATGGACATATATGTCTCCCATGGGTCCCAGAGTGAGAGACAGCGGGTGTGTATCACTAGGTCAGACATGCATCATTATACTTGACATTGAATTCCATTGTATTGCACATACTTATCATTAGTGAACTTGATATTATGTTTTGTTGATCTTGTGAATGCCTTTCTACACAACTTGTGAAGATGAATACTGAGCTTATTATTGAGGATATGTAATTTGTTAAAGTGTTGTTGTTGAGGATATGTAATTTGTTGAAGTGTTGTTGTTGATGATATGTAATTTGTCAAAGTGTTGTTGTGGAGGATATGTAATTTGTCTAAGTGTTTTTGTTGAGGATAGGTAATTTGTTGAAGTGTTGTTGTTATTGAGGATAGGTAATTTGTCAGAGAGTTGTTGTGAAGGATATGTAATTTGTCTAAGTGTTGTTGTTGAGCTAAGTGTTATGTAAATTGTGAGCTGTTAGGTGGGGCTGATTTTTATGCATGTTGTAGTTGTGGAGGTTCGGTTGGGGTGGTAGGAGTACCCGTATTTCATCCCCTTAACTCGTGTTTAGAGGTTTACTTGCTGATTACCGTGTGTTTTGGTACTCACCCCTTGTTTCTACAATTTTTTTTGTAGGTTACTAGCTCGGAACTTTGTGATATATTCTCTTCTTTTTCGAGGCTTCTTGGATATTTGTAAGGTAGTTGTTTGTCATCTGAGCAGACTTTCTCTCTCCTTATTTATGATCTTGTTCTATTAGATAAACAAGTTCATTTGCGACTAGTGTTTCTTTTGAATCAATTGTAATACTTTAGAGACTTGTACACGTGACAACCAGATTTTTGGGGGTATTTTTGAGCTTACTATAAAATTTCTGCATTTTATTGTAATGGTTTTAAGTTTTAGGCTGACTTGTCTTGGTGTGATAAGACGAGTTCCATCACGTCCATTTTTGGGTTGTGACAAAATGCCTTTAGAGTCCCAGGTTCATAGTTATCACGTGTGTATAAGTCGAGTCTGAGTAGAGTCTCGAGGATCAGTGCGGAGACGTCTGTTCTTATCTTCGAGAGGTTATAATGACTTTTAGAAAAATCCTTCACTTTTGAATCTCTATCGTGCATCCTTTGTATGTTCTGAGTTGTATCACTTCATTCCACTCTCTCTATGTATTATGTGATGACTCGTGCCTAGTTCCTCATATTAGTAGTTAGTGTCGTGTATGATTGGGATGTTAGATTTGGTACTAAGGTGAGGTGATATACTTATGGAAAATATGTGTGGTTAAATTTAGAATGATTAAAAATTTAAAGGGGTTGTGTAAGGTTAGTTACCCTAATAAAATGAATAGTACTTGTGTATTATGTACGATACATGAAATGATTTGACAACTATTGAAAGTGGAAGATTAACGAATGACTAGATAATAAAGGTTGTAACTTTTAAATATACAGTTAGTAAAGATTTCATAACATGTGTGGGTTGCTTAGCGAATGATGAGAGTAATGTTTCACCCATTGAGGTTATAATTTTTAATATGATTTTATATATTATGTGTATATCAAAAAGGGTCATGACACAATTACTACAATAGTATTGACGCTTACTTGGTTAGAATTATGGAGTGTGTTACTTTTGATATAGACCTGGCCTACGAAAGAATACATATCTCTTGGTCTAGATACAAAATGATTTGGTAATATTTTACAGTTATTCGATGGGTAGAAATGTGTGACCTATTGGAATATAATTCTCGATAGGCATGATTTGTTCTGGTGGTGGATCTAACGAACTTTCATAGTATGGTACTAATGGTATGTGAAAATGAATACGTCGATTATTAAGTATGAATACTAACTACTTAAAAAGTTATAAGTTATATCACATGCTCATATAATTTGTTACTACGGACGATTTAGTTAAACATTATTTATAAAAAATCTTTTAGTGGTGGATGGTTGATACGGTATTAGTGTGTTAAGTTTAAAAGAGCATCCTGAGGATTATAATGAGGACCGTTGATTTCATCTTAAGGTCGAAGGAAATGGATATATACCAGAATGACAAGCGTATGTGTAAAGAAAGTCCCAAAGAGTATACTTGTGAAAAGGGTATTGAAGATTTTAGTAACAAGTGCATATAAAATTGGCTAGTCCTTTGGATTTGATTGGTATAACTGAGTTTAAGGTGTCACATTGATGAAAAGGTGGACTTTATGGTGATGATAAGGGCTAACTGAGCATAACGATAATAAGAATTTGTGATGAAATTGTAATTGAGATGCAACTATATAATAAGGTTTATTGGTTAAATAAATTTTGTATGGTGATAACGACTTGCGGTATCTAATGTTGTGGTTTTCCACTATTTGTAAGTAGTGTGATTTTATTGAAAATTGTATGAGATATTGGGACACTACCCGAATAGAATTTAAAGGAGCTAGAGCTAATAGAAAGAATTAGTAGTATGTAGTTTAGCTTTCAGCGCGAGGAAAGAACTAGGATATATACTTTAATTGCAATGGTTACAGATGTATCTTTGGAAAAACTTGGAGAATTGGGTTAAGAGACACGTGGTCCTATTTGTTTTGCTCTTGTTAAGGTGTAAGGTTACATGTCATTCGTATTGATTAAAAAAGAACTATTTAATAATCCTTGAGAAAGGAGTGTAAGGACGTTCAGCTCGAGTATGATGGTTAGTTCTTTTATCATTTTGAATTTGATGATGAGTATGAAAGGATTTTTTTGGGGAAAATATCATTAGGTCGATGAAGAGGCGACCAATGATAAGATAAGATACGTGAATTCATAAAAATCTTCAAGGTATGAGCTAATGTTAATAGATAAAGGAATTGGGTTACAGAGTTGGATTCAAAATTCAAAATTTTCACGGTGAGTTTAGATTTGTGGTAGTGTGTTTTGTCAAGGTATTGTAAGGTAAGAAATGATCGATCACATTAGATATTGTGCATTTGAAAGGGCTGGTATATGTTTTGAGTTAAAAAGTGTGTTATTTCGATTTTTAAAGGGACTAAGGAAGGATTTCATTTAAAGTTTTTATATATTTTAAGGATAAGATAAAAATGTTAGGTGTTCTGGCCAAAGAATAAGATTGATGAGTGAGTCAACAAAAGGAACAAGAGTCTGGTGTATTGAAGGGTTCAAGATATTTAGAATTTTGTGTCATGGAAAGAATTAAGAAAGTGGAAGAATAAGATCTCATATAAGCCCTTGGTTTATAGTTGAAGAATTCATTGATTTTTGTCTTTGAGTTTAGATATGACTGTGAGATGTGAAATAGTTCGGTACAAACTTACTAGAAAGTTATCATCGACTTTTTCAAAGATTGAGTTTTTGGGTGGGTAACTAGAACAATTAAAGAAATAGAGTCATATGAATGAGAACATTCGATATGGTCACTATGGATGAAGTATCTAGTGTTATTCGGCTTTGTTTCTGTATATTCTTATATGAAAATTTACTTCGTTTTGGATATGATTTGGAGTGTGTTTCTCTACCTATACCCACACGTGTTCTCAAATCAATGGGTGAATCTCTAGTGGTGGATCGGGTGTAACGATCTTGTGATTGTCCTCTTGGTAGGATGTCACCCTTGGTTAGACTTGTTCATTTCAATTATGGTAGATTTGGTGTTGTTTGGGATGGTTAAAGTATACTAGTGATTCTACACGCACAACCTTACTTATGAAAACTTATATAAGAGCTACTATAGATGAAAGAGTTACAGTTGTCTAAAAGTGTTGGTAGAGATTCTGCATTTTGGAGTATATCGTTTGTTGGATGTTTACTCGATCTTGTTCTTCTTTGGGTTACATAAGTTTGATTCTCCCTTGATGAGTACCTGATGTCCAAAGATCAAATTTTTATAGCTTAAGCTCGTGAAAAGATTATGTTGTGAAAAGGGAATCTTTATAATATTTTTGATGATTTACACATTATGAGTGTGTGGTGATTGGTTCAAGTTCACTTCCGGTTATAGTCGATATCGATACAGAATTTTATCTTGGTTATGTGAGAAAATATTCATCACGATGGTTGTGATATGGTCCAACGGGTTTCACCTTAGATTGAGTTTCATGGGTTACTTTGTGGCTTAATAATCACTCTTGATTTGTAGATCTTCTAAATTTTGATTCGTAAGTTCAATTTTTGATAATTACTCTGGATGGAATGGTCTTAAGGATGATCCCACTTGGAGAGAAAAAACATTGACTCTGAAAATTATACCTAAAGCTTTTGGTAACGTTGGTTATTCTTCTATCTTCTTGTATATGTTCGAGGAAGAACATGGTTTTTAGTGGTGGATAATGTAATGACTCAAAAGTTCATTTTTGTAAATACTTGTAAAATTAGTATTTTTACCCTTCTCGCATAGTTGCCCCGAGCTATTTTTAATCAGTTGGTAAAGTTGATCTGAAAATTTTAAACTATTTATTTAACTGCGGTTAGTTAATTGATGAATATTTATAAAATAATTAATTTAATTGATAATAAGGAGTCAAATCTAAAATTTTATTTAAAACCCTATATTACTTAACCCATATATATTAAAATAAGTAATAGGTCTTTTAACTTTTAATATATAAATAATTTTAGTAAAAAAATAGAAAGGGAGAAAAAAAAGAATGGACGAAGGGTGCGGCATCACCAAGTTAAGAGCAAACGGGTAACTGTTCTAAATCTTCAATTTTTGATTACTCAAATTTTTTTTGAATAGTAAATACCGTTATATAATATGTATTGATATCTAGAATATTGAATGAATTATTGTTAAATTTCATTTGGTGAATTAAGTTGAAAATATGGGATGGGTGACGACGAAAATTTGGGGGCTATAAAGGGTTGTTGATGATTGGTTAATCATTAGCCATTATTGGATAATGATTACCATTAAGGAATTTAGATTAGGAAAAAAAAGAATTCAATTTGGATTCATCTTGCTGCCATCACAATTCGGTGGAAAATTGTTAGTACTATTAGAATTTATTTATTTATTTTGTTAGAATTACGTATAGAGGAATAAGATTAAACCCTAGGCTTGAAACTTGGAAAATATGAGAATTGACAAGTTAATGGCCATTAAGACTCATGAATTAGATTATAAATAATTGAGTAAGTCTTTGGATATAGGCTAGATCTATAGTAATGTGGTTGTTGTTAATTTCTAAATCTAATTGTGGTCATCTATTTGAATAGATTGTATTAGTTTGGAAGTCAAACCGAAAGAGGAAGGCTCAAGTTCTGGAGTCATTGTTCTACTAATTGAGGCAAGTGGATCTCTGAACCCTTGTTAAGTGTATGGAATGCGTGTATTTCTTTGTAGTATATGTTTGGGAGTAATGGGACTTGGCGATGGGTTGAGTTTTCCACATTGATTAATTCTAACGACGAAAACAAAGGTTAATAAAAAGGCAATGTGAATAATTATTTGTGTGTGATGTGTTGATAATGGAGAATGGATTGAAAGAACTTGTTGAATCATTGTTGATGTTGTTGTGAATTGTGCAGTGTTATGAAAATGGTCATCTCCTCGTCATTTGTGTTAACATGTCATTTGCATTGTTCTGAGATATAGTTGTGACAAGTGTTATGTGCATTGAGAAAGATGAGAACTTAAAGAGGATGTACTATTTTGAGGGACGTATCGCGCCGTGATGGATACTATATTTCGAAGGACGTATCGCACACCGCAATAGTTACTATTATCTAGGGTCGTGTAGTGAGCCGCGACAGATGCATGGGCATATATGTGCCCCATGGGTCCCGGACTAAAAGACAGCGGGTGTGTATCACTAGGTCAAACATGCATCAATGTACTTGACATTGCATTCCATTGTATTGCACATACTTATCATTAGTGAACTTGATATTGTGGAGGATATGTAATTTGTCATAGTGTTGTTGTTGAGCTAAGTGTTATGTAAACTGTGAGCTTTTAGGTTGGACTGATTTTTATGCAGGTTGTAGTTGTGGAGGTTCGGTTGGGGTGGTAGGAGTACCCGTATTTCATCCCCTTAACTCGTGTTTAGAGTTTTACTTGCTGAGTACCGTGTGGTTTGGTACTCACCCCTTGTTTCTACAATTTGTTTGTAGGCTACTAACTCGGAACTTTGTGATATATTCTCTTCTTTTCCGAAGATTCTTGGAGATTTGTAAGGTAGTTGTTTGTCGTCTCAGCGGACTTTCTCTCTTCTTAGTTATGATCTTGTCCTATTCGAGAAATAAGTACATTTGAAACTAGTGTTTCTTTTGAATCAATTGTAATACTTTAGAGACTTGTACACGTGACAACCAGATATTTGGGGGTATTTTTGAGCTTACTATAAAATTTCCGCATTTTATTGTAATGGTTTTGAGTTTTAGGCTGACTTGTCTTGGTGGGATAAGACGAGTTCCATCACGTCTATTTTTGGGTCGTGACAAAATACTTTCAGAGCCCCAGGTTCATATGTCTCACGTGTGTACAAGTTGAGTCAGAGTAGAGTCTCAAGGATCAGTCTGGAGACGTCTATTCTTATCTTGTAGAGGTTATAATGAATTTTAGAAAAAATCTTCACTTTTGAATCTCTATCATGCATCCTTTGTATGTTCTGAGTTGTATCACTTCATTCCACTCTCTCTATGTATTTGAGATGACTCGTGCCTAGTTCCTCATATTAGTAGTTAGTGTCGTGTATGATTGGGATGTTAGATTTGGTACTAAGGTGAGGTGATATACTTATGGAAAATATGTGTGGTTAGATTTAGAATGATTAAAAATTTAAAGGGGTTGTGTAAGGTTAGTTACCCTAATAAAATAAATAGTACTTGTGTATTATATACGATACATGAAATGATTTGACAACTATTGAAAGTGAAAGATTAACGAATGACTAGATAATAAATGTTGTAACTTTTAAATATACAGTTAGTAAAGATTTCATAACATGTATGGGTTGCTTAGCGAATGATGAGAGTAATGTTGCACCAATTGAGGTTATAATTTTTAATACGATTTTATATATTATGTGTATATCAAAAAGGGTCATGACACAATTACTACAATAGTATCGACGCTTACTTGGTTAGAATTATGGAGTGTGTTACTTTTGATATAGACCTGACCTATGAAAGAACACATATCTCTTGGGCTAGATACGAAACTTATTTGGCAATATTTTACAGCTATTCGATGGGTAGAAATGTGTGACCTATTGGAATATAATTCTCGATAGGCATGATTTTTTCTGGTGGTGGATCTAACGAACTTTCATAGTATGGTACTAGTGGTATGTGAAAATGGATACGTCGATTGTTAAGTGTGAATACTAACTACTTAAAAAGTTATAAGTTGTATCACATGCTCATATAATTTGTTACTACGGACGATTTAGTTAAACATTATTTATAAGGAAACTTTTAATGGTGGATGGTTGATACGGTATTAGTGTGTTAAGTTGAAAACTGAATCCTGAGGATTATAATGAAGACCGTTGATTTCATCTTAAGGTCGAAGGAAATGATATATACCAGAATGACAAGCGTATGTGTAAAGAAAGTCCCAAAGAGTATACTTGTGGAAAGGTAATTGAAGATTTTAGTAACAAGTGCATATAAAAGTGGGCTAGTCCTTTGGATTTGATTGGTATAACTGAGTTTAAGGTGTCACATTGATGAAAAAGTGGACTTTATGGTGATGATAAGGGATAACTGAGCATAACGATAATAAGAATTTGTGATGAAATTGTAATTGAGATGCAACTATATAATAAGAATTATTGGTTAAATAAATTTTGTATGGTGATAACGACTTGCGTATCTAATGTTGTGGTTTTCCACTATTTGTAAGTAGTGTGATTTTATGGAAAATGGTAAGAGATATTGGGACGCTACCCAAATAGAATTTAAAGGAGCTAAAGCCATAATAGAAATAATTAGTGGTATGTCGTTTAGTTTTCAGTGCGAGGAAAGAACTAGGATATATACTTTGATTGCAATGGTTACAGATGTATCTTTGGAGAAACTTGGAGAATTGGGTTCAAAGACACGTGGTCCTATTTTTTTTGCTCTTGTTAAGGTGATAAGGTTACATGTCATTCGTATTGATTAAATGTCATGACCGGAATCTAGACCCCAGACGAGACCGGCGTCGTTGACCTCTCAGAGGTCGCAGACAAGCCTACATACGTCAATCTTACTTCATCTAGGTTAATTTTAGCGGAAAATTTGAAACTTTTTGTTTCTTAACTTACTTATTAAACATTCTCATTAATACATAATTGTTCACCATCAACCATCTAATATTAAGATCATCAAATGACAGAAATACTGTAATATAGTAATAAAGATGTACTTGCCAAAATGGCACCAATACAATGTCTGAAATAAAATGGGAAATGAAACAATAGTGGGACATGCCCCACTAGCTAAAGCCTACATCTAAGCTAGAAAATAACAGTAGACATCCTCGAAATGCATGAGGACCTACCAAGTCCGGATGAATGCTCGATGTCCGGATAGCTTTAGCGTCAACCTGGAGCTCTAGCGTCCACCTGTGCCTGCACCTAAAATTGTAGAGTTGTATAGGGTTAGTACACACTTGTACTAAGTATGGGTATATGCAAGCACACACCAAGGACATGCATGAGAAAAGATAGCTCTTTCCTAACAACATGATTATGGAAAGTCAAGTCAGTGGACTTGCCAAATTGAGATTAGGAAAGTTAGTGAACCTTTCAAATTTGGATTAGGAAAGTCAGTGAGCTTTCCAAATTTGGATTAGGAAAGTCAGTGAGCTTTCCAAATTTGGATTAGGAAAGTCATGCCATGAGAGTAACATGCATCATCATAATTATCATACTGCACACAGCACATAACATCTTACACATAGCACATATCATATTGCATATAGCACATAACATCTTTCATATCATTCATTCATATGCCATGAGACCTTAGAATCATGGACTTAACATTAAGACTTCCCAGAATGAGGGCTCAACATATGGGACCTCAACTAGGGAGTCTTCATTAGCAAACACAGAGTCTGCTTCATTCATTCATACGTACTTCATTTCATTTCATTCATAGGCCAGTGTAAACACCAGCTATACCTAGGGTGTAGCTTAAGACTTTCATCGGGTTCACTGTGCAATGAGGAAGAATAACCTAGTGTAATTACCTGAGTCTAGCTCACCTCTTGATTATCCTATCCTAACACCTTTGGTATCATTCATTTCATTATGTGCTTCATTTAACCGACATAGATCATGTGAGCATCATGAAATCCAGTGTCTCCCCCACACCGAAAAAAAGTGGAATCACCGGCCAAAGTGACCCAAAAACATGCTAGCGTACATGGGAATTTAACCCCGCCACATCCCTATATTGCCAGTATAGGTTCGAAGACCAGAAGATATAAGGAGACCCATACCCAGCAAGCCGGACAGTCTCATCTCATGAGAGTTACGTGAACCTCCGCCCTTCCCTAAAGAAGGCATCACCGCTCATAGCTAGTCTATCCGTGCTCAGTATAAAGTTCCATTACATTCAACTCATACGTCATTGAAGCTGGCTTCTAGTATGAGGACATCATAGCTCATTAGATGATTTCTCATCTCATCATTAGTATTAAGTGTGTTAATCTCAATACTTTCATTAGAGTGTTCATAGAGACTGGTCTCTTAATTAACTTTACACTCTCATAGGTGAGTACGTTTTGGTAACATATACTTAGGCTCATTTGAGATTGTTCTCATCTTTTACATTAGTCTCATATCATGTTGTCACCACATTCATTAACATTAGCACATTTGTTCTTCATAATTACTCACCCCATTTTACGTGAATGTTCATTTCATTATATGCCAATATACTTGGCCATTTGTGTGTTTCACACTCTTACTTAACCCTTCTAGGGTTTCGTCATTTCATTACATAATAATCATTTCATCGTATGCCAATGCACTAGGACATTTAATGTGTTTACACTCATACTTAACCCTTCTAGGGTTACATCCTTTCATTACATACATTTTAGGTTCACTTCTTTAAAATGTATGCTTGACTTATAAGTCTATACACACATGCAGTGAGGCTTCATTCATAATTCGTTAAGTGATTCATACATTCCTAAGATTATGTAGTACAAGTCTTATGTATCTTGTATATATGCCAAGATCTTGATTTCGATCTAAGTAGGTGGCATTATTCTTGGATATTTTGTTCACGTATGACTTTTGTATCAATACGGAAGTTTGGGCAAGGAAACCCAAGTTCGAATCACTTGGATAACATTTACATTTTTTATTGATTTTATTTTTAATCTCCATGATATTGGGACTCTAAATTGAACCCCAACATTAACATTGTATCATTAGTTTTCTACTTGGTTTTCTTCGTAAGTTGGCCGAAGGGTTGTGGGTTCGAACCCCCACAACCCCTTTTTATTTTTCATTAAAATACTATTGTCCCATTTCGCCTAAATCAAGAGGTTGTGGGATCAAACCCCCACAGCCTCTTTTATTTTGTTAGTTATTTCGCTGGGGAAATGGGGAGGTTGTGGGTTCGAACCCCCACAGCCTCCTTATTATTTCTTTTAATTTCGCTAGAGGCTGTGAGGTGGTGGGTTCGAACCCCCACAGCCTCCTATTTTATTTTTTTTATTAAATTTCGCTAGGCTAAGCGTTTTGGCAGTGAGGTTGTGGGATCGAGCCCCCACAGCTTCACTTCATTTTCTTAATTAATTTCGCTCCTCCCTTTCTATCCCTGAGGTCGTGGGTTCATTTCCCACGCCTCACACTTTCTTTTTCTTTAATTTCTCTTCTCTCCTTCGCAACCTGGAGGTCGTGGGTTTGATTCCCACGCCTCCCATTTATTTACTTAAATTATTTTGTTCTCTCCTTTCTCCTCCAGTAACCGTGTTCGATTCCCCACAGCCCCATTTTTCATTTCCTTTTTGCGAATTTACAGTAGCCAAGCGGGTTCGATTCCCCTTAAGCCCCTTCACGTTTTTAGCCTCCTTAACATGTGAGGTCTTGGGTTCAATTCCCATTGACCTCACTTATTTTATTTTCATTTTAAAAAACCAGATTCTTAGCCTTATTTTTGACCGAAACTAGAGTACACCAATCTGGAAATTTAATCCCAACTTTAGCTTCCTTTCATCAACCTTTTCATGTTAGTTTCTTAGGGCATTTCACCAAGCATTTAGTGTATAGTTAGGTGTAGTTTAGAGGTTACATTAGTCAAGCATTTTCACCCAAAATCAGTAACCTCACACCCCATATGAACATCACATTGTGTACAACTTTAGCACATAAAATACAAGGATTGAACATGTTAATTCATACTTCCAACAGTGAGTCATTTTTTTCTATCACACATTGGTTGTCATTTTTTTGTGATTTAACGTACATAAACATATTCACATTCAACACAAAAACATCACACATATCTAAATCTACCAGCAAACAAAACCCAACCTACGATCATTGGGAGCTAGTGACAGGGACATGCAAAGGGGAACAAATCCTAGTTTTCGGAATGAATATCTTGAATCTTAAGGGGTCTCTTGGGAAAGGGACCAAGAGATAAGAAACCCATACCTTAATTTGCTTGTTCAAACGTGAAGTTGCTGCCCAAAACCCTCTCCAAAATCAGTCCAAGCTTCCTCAACGTCCACACCACTCGACGGACAACTTCTCTTTGCCTTAACGTTTTTGTTACTTTGTTTTTCTTAAAATTTCATGTGAGTTATTCAAGTGTGAAGAACTCTTAATATAATTTCAGTTCTTGTTGTTGTGTAGGCAGAGAGTACGTGAAAGAGGTGATGAAACGTGAGAGAGAGATCGTGAGAGAGTGAAACGTGTGAAGTTGTTTAGGCTTAGATAATGACTTAGTCAATTTAGGACCCTCTTTAATATTTAAAATCTGATTTTACTTTTTCTTAAATCAGCTAATAAATATTAATTAATTAAATTAATTTATCAATCTTAAATAAAAATTATTTAAATCATTGCTTCCACCTAGGTTCGAACCCGGGTGGAGCAAGACTCCACTTCAAGAGCTCAATTTCGGATCTCTCTCCCCAAATTGTCCCTCCATTTTATTAAATAATTAATTAATTATATATTTATGGTAATTACGATATTACCCTTAGCCTGGTAAAAGACCATTTTACCCCTAGACCCTCAAAACTTAAGATTTCTTCTTTTTAAGTCCGGTAAAGACTCATTCGATTAAATCTTCGTTTTCGAGAGCCTTACTTGGTTGGTTCCAACCTTTCCAAGCTCAACTAACTCCCCAATTTAGTTGGCTTGGCCGTAGTAAGGGTTTTGAGTTCTGGTTCTACGCGTATCAATCCGTGTGAACCTTGGTCTAATCGCAAGCATTCTTGACACCTTAAGCATTTATCTTATTCATTTTTAGGGTTGTTACATTATCCCCCCCTTAGGAACATTCGTCCCCGAATGACACTACTCTTTACTAACAATAAGTAAGTCATCTATAGAACGTACGCATACATAGGTAATTCAATACTCCCATTGGTGAATATCTGATTCACATATTAACATGATGGTGCACATCCTTGAAACCTACTAGTAGCTTCACATTAATAGACTAAGGAATTCTTTCCTAAACTAGTCTCAGCAAAGCATACAACATAAGTCAACATATAAGTCATACAAATCAGCAATCAACATGATGACTCAAACATATTAACCTCATACTAGTGCATAAACACCATACACAGTCAAATATATGAAAGTCTAATTAAGGCTACGCACCCGAGGCTTCATCAGAAGTGCCTTCCCCTGCACCCCTAGACTTGAGTGCGAAGAATCGTTGCCTCCTTGGAGCCTCTTCACTTTGACCAATAGGCTGAACTCTCTCTTTCCCTTGTTCTTGACTTCTCCTATTCGGACAATCCTTCACCATGTGACCCGGTTTGCCACAACTGTAACAAGCGTCAGTGCCCATCATACACTCTCGTCCATGCAGTTTGCCACACTTCCTGCAAGGTGGCCTCTCCTGAGGTGTATCTACTCCATTTTTCCTCTTAACTCTGGTCTCGGAATCCCTATCATATCGACTCTTAGATGAACTTGACTCCCCTTGGTGGGAGAGTCCCTTCTTAAACCTGGGCTTATCCCTGATTCCAGCACTACTCTTCCTTGAAAAGTTCTCCTCATCTTGTCTTGACCTGTTCCCGCCCTAGTGTGCTTCCTCTTCCTGCTTTCCTCCACTTGCTGGACATGGACCATAAGCCTAGAAAGGTCCATGCTGTCATGCAGCATAGCTGTCCTACACTCCTCCTCGAGATCCTCAGCAATCCCTGTCAAAAACCTACTCATCTCGTCTCTACTGTTAGACACAAGAGAAGTGGCATACCTGGATAATTTCACAAACTTCAGGGAATACTCCCTGACTATCATAGATCCTTGCTTAAGGTTGATGAACTACTCAACCTTGGCTTCCCTCATCTCTCTGGGAAAGAATCTCTCCAGAAAGGCTGTCTTAAACAGCTCCCTAGTGACTGGAACTCCGCCCAAAGCTCGGCTATCCTGCCACACCTTGCACCAAGTCTGTGCCACATCCTTCAGCTGATAGGAAGCTAGCTCAGCCTTCTCAGTATCTGTGGCCCCCATAGCCACCAGAATCTTATTTACATCGTCCACAAACTCCTGGGGGTCCTCTGAAGTCTTAGACCCTGTGAAAATGGGAGGATTCATCCTCGTGAAGTCTCTCAGCCTGTCAGCCATGCTACGAACTGGTGGGTTCTCCCTCTGAACATCATGCCGGTTGACCTGGGCAGTCATAGCCTGGGCCTGCATAGTAATGGCCTGTGCCATCTGGGCCAGAGATGCCCTCACCTCAGAATCAGTCAACCCAGCTGGGTTAACTGGTATATCCACTCCTTCAGCTGGAGCCTGGGGTGGAACCTGATTGTTCCCAGCAGCTGCACCTCCTCTCCTCTGACCAATGGTTCTCCTAGTATTCATTCTCTGAAAACAATAAGAATTGATGGTAGACATGCTCATAACACCAAGAAATTAGACATTAGGAAAAGCACGATAAGATTAGAAGAAGGGAAATTTTCCTACGCATCATGCAGTCTTTAATCCAGGAAAGTGGTGCACTTCACTACCATGACTTAGAAACTACTCAATGTGGTTGATGTGAACTCATTATTCTCGGAATTTAACCTAGTACTATGATACCAACTTTCTCACGACCGGAATCTAGACCCTAGACGAGACCGGCGTCGTTGACCTCTCAGAGGTCGCAGACAAGACTACATACGTCATTCTTACTTCATCTAGGTTAATTTTAGCGGAAAATTTGAAACTTTTGTGTTTCTTAACTTACTTATTAAACATTCTCATTAATACATAATTGTTCACCATCAACCATCTAATATTAAGATCATCAAATGACAGAAATACTGTAATATAGTAATAAAGATATACTTGCCAAAATGGCACCAATACGATGTCTGAAATGAAATGGGAAATGAAACAATAGTGGGACATGCCCCACTAGCTAAAGCCTACATCTAAGCTAGAAAATAACAGTAGACATCCTCGAAATGCATGAGGACCTACCAAGTTCGGATGAATGCTCGATGTCCAGATAGCTTCAGCGTCAACCTGGAGCTCTAGCGTCCACCTGTGCCTGCACCTAAAATTGTAGAGTTGTATAGGGTTAGTACACACTTGTACTAAGTATGGGTATATGCAAGCTCACACCAAGGACATGCATGAGAAAAGATAGCTCTTTCCTAACAACATGATTATGGAAAGTCAAGTCAGTGGACTTGCCAAATTGAGATTAGGAAAGTTAGTGAACCTTTCAAATTTGGATTAGGAAAGTCAGTGAGCTTTCCAAATTTGGATTAGGAAAGTCAGTGAGCTTTCCAAATTTGGATTAGGAAAGTCATGCCATGAGAGTAACATGCATCATCATAATTATCATACTGCACACAGCACATAACATCTTACACATAGCACATATCATATTGCATATAGCACATAACATCTTTCATATCATACATTCATATGCCATGAGACCTTAGAATCATGGACTTAACATTAAGACTTCCCAGAATGAGGGCTCAACATATGGGACCTCAACTAGGGAGTCTTCATTAGCAAACACAGAGTCTGCTTCATTCATTCATACGTACTTCATTTCATTTCATTCATAGGCCAGTGTAAACACCAGCTATACCTAGGGTGTAGCTTAAGACTTTCATCGGGTTCACTGTGCAATGAGGAAGAATAACCTAGTGTAATTACCTGAGTCTAGCTCACCTCTTGATTATCCTATCCTAACACCTTTGGTATCATTCATTTCATTATGTGCTTCATTTAACCGACATAGATCATGTGAGCATCATGAAATCCAGTGTCTCCCTCACACCGAAAAAAAGTGGAATCACCGGCCAAAGTGACCCAAAAACATGCTAGCGTACATGGGAATTTAACCCCGCCACATCCCTATATTGCCAGTATAGGTTCGAAGACCAGAAGATATAAGGAGACCCATACCCAGCAAGCCGGACAGTCTCATCTCATGAGAGTTACGTGAACCTCCGCCCTTCCCTAAAGAAGGCATCACCGCTCATAGCTAGTCTATCCGTGCTCAGTATAAAGTTCCATTACATTCAACTCATACGTCATAGAAGCTGGCTTCTAGTATGAGGACATCATAGCTCATTAGATGATTTCTCATCTCATCATTAGTATTAAGTGTGTTAATCTCAATACTTTCATTAGAGTGTTCATAGAGACTGGTCTCTTAATTAACTTTACACTCTCATAGGTGAGTACGTTTTGGTAACATATACTTAGGCTCATTTGAGATTGTTCTCATCTTTTACATTAGCCTCATATCATGTTGTCACCACATTCATTAACATTAGCACATTTGTTCTTCATAATTACTCACCCCATTTTACGTGAATGTTCATTTCATTATATGCCAATATACTTGGCCATTTGTGAGTTTCACACTCTTACTTAACCCTTCTAGGGTTTCGTCATTTCATTACATAATAATCATTTCATCGTATGCCAATGCACTAGGACATTTAGTGTGTTTACACTCATACTTAACCCTTCTAGGGTTACATCCTTTCATTACATACATTTTAGGTTCACTTCTTTAAAATATATGCTTGACTTATAAGTCTATACACACAAGCAGTGAGGCTTCATTCATAATTCGTTAAGTGATTCATACATTCCTAAGATTATGTAGTACAAGTCTTATGTATCTTGTATATATATGCCAAGATCTTCATTTCGATCTAAGTAGGTGGCATTATTCTTGGATATTTTGTTCACGTATGACTTTTGTATCAATACGAAAGTTTGGGCAAGGAAACCCAAGTTCGAATCACTTGGATAACATTTACATTTTTTATTGATTTTATTTTTAATCTCCATGATATTGGGACTCTAAATTGAACCCCAACATTAACATTGTATCATTAGTTTTCTACTTGGTTTTCTTCGTAAGTTGGCCGAAGGGTTATGGGTTCGAACCCCCACAACCCCTTTTTATTTTTCATTAAAATACTATTGTCCCATTTCGCCTAAATCAAGAGGTTGTGGGATCAAACCCCCACAGCCTCTTTTATTTTGTTAGTTATTTCGCTGGGGAAATGGGGAGGTTGTGGGTTCGAACCCCCACAGCCTCCTTATTATTTCTTTTAATTTCGCTAGAGGCTGTGAGGTGGTGGGTTCGAACCCCCACAGCCTCCTATTTTATTTTTTTTATTAAATTTCGCTAGGCTAAGCGTTTTGGCAGTGAGGTTGTGGGATCGAGCCCCCACAGCTTCACTTCATTTTCTTAATTAATTTCGCTC